>OZ012735.1:239708281-239735781 GCA_963859935.3 Lathyrus sativus | reverse complement strand
GTTTTAATTAGCTTTTAATTGATATTTTCGTTTTTTAATCATTAGTTAATTAGGGTTATCCTTGTTTTTCGTTTTATTAGCTTCATTAATTAGTTTTTTTTCGTTTTTATTAATTGTTAGGTTAATTAGGGTTCAGTTTCCATTAATCATGTTTTAATGCCTTAATCAGAGTATTATTATAGTGGGCCAGGTGTCCAGTCAAAGGCCCAAGTCAGAAGGTCCAAAAATGGTTGCCACATGTTATATAGATAGAGTGCCACGCGTGTGCAGACTTTTTCAGCCACCTTTTCGCCACCTCATCTCTGAGCTCCCCCTCTCTCCTCACACGTGTTGCCTTCCCTCTCTCTCTCATTGCCACACGTCCCCTTCTGATACCACCACCGCCACCCCACCTTGCATGATTGCCACGCATCCCACTAGCTACCTACTGGCCGGAGTACATGCAACATCCGTCTGACCGCCGCCTCTCCGCCGTAACTGTCGCTGGAGCTTGGTAAGCTCGCCGGAAACTGGATTTTCCCAGAGAATCCATCAAATCATCATTGATCTTCTTCACTCTTCCATCAATTTCTCACCGGAGATTCAAAGACCTCGTCGGAGAAGTCATCAGAACCACCGTGTTTTCCCAGAAAACCTTCAACGAGCAAGATCAACCTTCAACTGATTTTTCCAGATTCCTCAACGTGTTCTTCATCCAATTCCAGAAATTCTTCATAGATCCTTCAAGACCTTTGAACGTGTTCTTCACGTTTTTCCAGCAACTTCAAGATTCTTCATCAGTTCATCTGTCTCAGATTCCTTCAAGGCTTCCAAGAGTGTTCGTCAAAATCTCCAGATTCTTTGATCTCCCCCGTAACAGCCTTCAAGAAGCTCAAGATCCGTCAGCGCGACCATAAGACTTCAATCGGATCTTCAACTATCAAAATCTCCTCGCGAGGTTGTCAATCTTCATCAATCTCCAAGATCTTCCTCCAGATAAATCTCCAGATTTCACACTTCATCAAGTACGTTTTTCTTCGAATCGTTGTTTGCTGTTGTGAGTTTGGATGCATGTTGAGTGTTCTGATTAGAGAGAGGTTTAGGTTTTGTTTTAGGTTGAGAGATTGAGAGATGGAGAGAGTCTCAGAGAGAGAGAGATTAGGGTAGCGGCGCTAGGGTTTCGGTGGAGAAGGTAATGAACAGTGTGAGGGAGAGTTAGGAGAATTTAGGTTTTGTTTTGCTGAGGCTGAGTTGGGACTGGACTCGGGCTTAGGCCCATTTGTGTTGTTTGCTGTTCATACCCCCATTTTTCCCATTGGCACCCCCTCCCCTGTTGTGTTTCTGTGTTTGGGCCTAGGCCATGTTACTATCCACACCCCCCAGTCTGGGGCCCAATGGAAATACAAGGCGAATATTTGCTATTTGCCACCCCCTGTTTTTCTTTTTTTCTTGGTTTTTTTATGTTTTTTCTGAATGGGTAATGGGCCTAGCGCGCTGACTATGCGCACCCCCTTAGCCCAATTGTCATTCTGAACTGCATAAAATTGCTATTTGCCACGCTTATTTTTCATTTTTTTATTGATTTTCCTTTGATTTCCATGTTTGCATATATTTTAGTAAATAAATCGTAACAAATTGAAAAATGGTCATTTTTACATGGGGGTTTCTCCCTCATTTTCATAAAAACCTCAAGAAAATTATGAAAGAATAAAATTGGCATTTCATTCATTTTTTATTTTCTGGTGCATTTTTACATTTTTATGGCCTTTATTTCATTTTCACTTGGTATATGTTACTTGCTGAATTTAGTATGGTCATTGTATTTCATATTTTGATGTAATTATTTTTCCTATGGTTAGATTAGAGTATTAGGTTACCCTTTGAATTTTATCACATTTTTGTGATTTAATTTAGGATAGTTTTGAACCATCAACTTTAGGGTGATCAGGATTAGGGTTCCAACTTGCATAGGTGCATTCAAACACATAGTTCTTGGGTTTTTAGGCATTGGGGTTTATGTGGGGGTATAGGGTACACAGTTAGGGTCCCTTAGAAATTAATCTAGGATTTTGCAATGAATCTTTCCATTTTATTTGATTTTTGCAAGTTGATTGATATTGGTGTGTTTCCCTCTTGGGAAATTGTTTGTTTGTTGGGTGTTGGGCATTGCCATTGGGTGATTAAGCTGGTGCTTGGCTTGAGGAGTATGTGAAGACTTTGAGGATGATTGGAAACAAGTAATGATGCTTGGAGCTTGTGCTTGAATATTTCTTGATGAAGACTTAGGAGATAGGAGACATAGGGAGAGCTCTAGAATAGACTGATTTCTTCTGTCAAACATAGAGAGCTTTTTGTGCCTCTATTCCATCCTATGATACAAGGTCCCCTAAAAGAGTTCCATCTCTCCTTAGGAGGGATGTAGAGCATACCTTGATTGGGTAGAATCTTGAGGATAACGTTCACTAGCTGTGTTAAGATCTTAGTGATTTCCCTGGGTTATCATTAAGCCTCTTAACATTTCAACTTCCTCTATTACTTGATTCTCTCCTGTGAGTGTGTTTGATTTGAAGTTGAAGACTTATTGAAGCTCAGAAATGCATTAAAGACTGGAGAAATGAAGCTTGTGCCTGTCAAAGCTGGATATCTGTTGAAGGTTAGGGTTGTATTGCTGTTTGGTGCTGTCTGCTTATTGGATTCAGTGCTTGCTAAAGCTGAAGATTATTGGAGATAAGAGCTTGCATGAAGCTTAAACCTCATTGAAGAGAGGATGGGACCTTGCCTAGAGATGTTATTGACAACCTTTTGCTGTTTATCAACTATAGCTGCCAGAGCTGGTGCTGTTTGAACTGCTTACTATATAAGTTGGTGTGGCTGTCTGAGCTGGTGTTGGATGTGATTTTCTTTGCTGTTTTGTCTGTTGATTTTCCCTTAGGTTTGAAGTGAAGCTGTTTCACTTTGCCTATTGTTTGTTGCTGCATCTCATGCATACTTACTATTTATTGTATTTTTGCTGTTTCTTTTCCGTTTATCCCCTAGGATCTCTGATTTCCTCTGTGCAGGAGGGAATTATGACAGACATTATGTTGTAATCCATGCATGATAACATTAGGGTAGTTTTGATTCCCTTTCAAACCCTAGGATTTTTTAGAACTTCTTTCTCTTCTATCTCAGAATAATTCAAAACACGGTAATAAGGATAATCGATGTCGTACGCTACGAGCCTTAAGTTATTTGAGAAAGGTTGCTGGAGGGTCACTCTTCAGTAACCTGATTGCTTAGTGTGTCACCCTTAGGGTGACATACGACGTAGTCACTCTCAAATCATAGTTTCTAGTGCGTCAGAGATTTCAAACATCATAAAAGACAGTTCTTGCGTAAAAGACTGAAAACAAACATCAAGATGTCATTTTTGTCCGCTTGGACTCTTAATCAAGAAAAACCCTTTCATAAGGAGATAAAAAACAGTCAGACAAGCTTGTGTCTTCCGTGGCCCGAACTACGTTTGCTCTGATCTTTCATGCTGTATGAAAGTACGTAAGCATAGGATGAGATATCCTAGCGAGCAACCTTCCCCTCCTTTCCCGTAGGTAGGCAAACTACGTTGACTCTGATTTCTCGTTCCAGACGGGAATACGTAGGCATAAAGTGCGATACTTTGCCGAGTCATTTTATTTTCTTTTAACCCCAGACCTTTAGAATAGATAGAATAACAATCCGTACTAGAAAACAAGCGTGGATCCCGTCGAGTACGACGGACGTGAGGGGTGCTAATACCTTCCCCTTACGTAACCGACTCCCGAATCCAGGATTTGGTTGCGATGACCATTCCTTTCCCGTCTTTGCGTGAGGTTTACTTCGAGCATTTCCTTTCCCTCTGTTGGGATAAATAACGCACGGTGGCGACTCTTCTGTTCAGCCGGCGCCGATTTTCGCAGTAGCGACAGCTGGCGACTCTGCTGGGGACAGGAATATCCCCTATGCGAGTCAATCCTAGCGCTTGTTTTCCCGTCGTGGGTGTTGTGTAGATTTACTTTTCTGTCTTTACTTTCCGCCTTTTATTATCAGCCTTATATTATTATTGCTGTTGTGGGAAAGGGGGTAATCTGTTGAGAGATAAGTCGGACCTGGGCTTGAGGTTACACATAGACTTAGAAGTAGATAGTAGTGGTTAGCCTGCTTGCTTAGCTCGCACCAACTAGCCACGAAATTTATGCTCGGACGAGATTCTCTTTGATGCTTCTTGCCTGGCCCTTAGGGCTCGACAAGTTGTCTGACCCGAGGATTGTCGACTCGGGGAACCTATCAATTGGGATTCAACTAAGTGAGGCCGTTTCAAGGGATGATGATGCCACACCTTCTGGGTATCGTATCATCGCTCTTGAAAGTCTATGACGTTGAACCCGCGTAGGATGCCGTACCTCGTCTGCGAGTTAAGTACACACCTGTGAGGGGTAGGTGGGTCTGTTGCAGGGAACCTTTGACCTCAGAACACCTAGTTTATCTTTTTCAGTGAGATGTGGTTACAAGGTTCATTTGAGTAGTTTGGTTTGAGATAAAGATTGGATGGTTCTCAGGCTTCAGTACAGAGCATCCCAGTCTATCAGCATTGCACTTGGTCCCTTGTTTGCATATGCATGTGCATTTTCATGATTGCATTTGATTAACATGTATTTATGTTGCAGGTGATCATTCCCCTCTGATTCTAGTGTATCTTCTAGCCAGACATGGAGTCCCTGAAGAAGACAGTTGCTTACCGATTGCATTCACCAGACATCAGTTCATTGCTGGGTTTAGTTGCTCTAGCAGATGAGAAAGTGAGGGCTGAGTTCAGAGTATCTTATGGGAGATTGCTTAGCCTATTGTACAGACCTTCAGCATTCGAGACGACTGGGGTGTATACTTTGTTGCAGTTTTATGAGCCGCAACTGAAATGCTTCTTATTTCCAGACTATATTCTAGCACCCACTTTGGAGGAGTATTCTGCTATGTTAGGAGTTCCTGTATTAGACCAGATGCCCTTTGTACATGCTGATGCTGAGCCCGAGTTAGCTACACTCGCTGAGATTGTCAGTTTGGACGCTTCTGAGTTTCCGGGAGGCTTGGTCAAGCTGAATGGAGCTTATGGTTTTCACCTGTCTGTCCTGGTTGAGAAGGCTGCGCAGTGCGCGAAGAGTGGATGTTGGGTTGCCTTCAGTGCTATTCTAGTTGTCTGCATCTATGGGATTGTCTTGTTTCCTAATGTGCCAGACTTTGTCGACTCAGACGCCTTTCTGATTCTTGCCTCGAAGAATCCAGTTCCTACTCTCTTGGGCGATGTTTATCATTCCATTCACTACAAGAATGAGAAACATCGTGGCAAGAACGTTTCCTGCTGTCTTCCTCTCCTGTATAGGTGGTTCCAGGGGCACCTCCCGAAGACAGGACCTTTTGAGGATGTTGTTGATACTTTGGATTGGTCTTCCCGGTTGATGGGACTGTCTGCTGAGAATATCATCTGGTTTGATCCGAGTATGCTTGGTACTGATATTATATATAGTTGCAATGGCTTTCCGAATGTTCCCCTGATTGGACGGAAAGGCGGTATTAACTATAACCCTTCACTGCTGGTACGACAGTTCAGTTATGCTTTGAGGGACGCCCCTATTGAGAAAGAGATACAGGAATCTCTGTATCTCACAGGCTTATCGGACACGGCTGTTTTAATCAGATTGAGACATGCATGGGTGTCGCGGTGAAATTTGGATACCAAACTATTGATTAGTTTGAATCGTTAATTCAATTTGCAACCGAACTTTGATTTGTCCAAAGGAAGGGATAAAGATCGAAATCCCCACAATGCAATGCAAATGCAAGCTAGAGAGTTATAGGTTCGGGGGTTGGTTAAACTTAGGGAAGGTACTAGCATCCTAAGTTTCTGTAGTACTCTACAGGAACCTCTTGTTTTATATTTGTTTATTGCTATGTGTTTATCTGCTTAATGGTTAAAAAGACCTAGGGGTTTGTTTCTAAGTATACTCGATAAGATGTCGCATCTTATGCCTACATATCCTTACGGGAGTGGAATCAGAGTATTTGTAGTTCACCCTAAAGGGTTTAAGGAGCTCTTTGACTGTGGTCAAAGTTCCTACGGGTTAAGGTAGTTGATTGATTGGGTCTAGGAGAAGAGACGAGTCTTCATGTTAAGGGAGAGATAACCACCACAAAATGTAATTGGGGTTGTAGGAAATGGTCTTTGCATCATCTTAAGAAAAGGTCTTACATACTCGGATGGTCGCCAAGTATGCCTTTGTCGTTCTTAAGGCAAAGTCCCTACATGTTTGATTGTATTGATGTGGAGGTGGAGATTATATCTCACTTAAGATGATTAACATCTATTCTTTATTGTGTTTGTAAGATTGTATTGTGTTGTATATTGTTTGTCTAAGTTGTAAAGAATAAAGACAAGGTCCTTCCTATGGGGTAGGATCTATCCTAAGTGATCAACTTGAATGGACTCAAGGATCGAAGGGGATATGATGCATATGATGTGCAACTACACACAAGTGTTGACTTATGTGTAGGTTTTTCCTTTGGACGGAATGCAATGTAATGATGATAGATATAGATTGCGGTAAATAAAGGAATTGCGGGTAAGTAAAGGCAAGAATAAAACCATACACATACGCATGAAAGCGCTAGGTGAGTGTGTGCATTGTGAATAGGATAAAAGCAGATAAAGATAAATAATATATACGCATGAAAGCGCTGAGTGTAAGTGCATGTGTCGTGAGTGCACGATTGATTGATTAAATTGATTTTAGTTGTAGAATTGATTTGAGAAAAAGGATCGACTTTTTAGACGTGGTTGAATTATTTTGCGAAAAGTTGATTTAGGAAAAGTTATATCGTTTTAAGGAGATTAATTTTAAAAAGGGTGTTTATTGGTTTTGATACAAAGTTAGATTGATGGAGCTGATTTTAGGAAAAAGTTAATTTAATTTTATTAGCAAAAAGATTTTTGGATATGAATTGATTTTTAAAAAAGAGTTTTCGGGTATTACCATAAGAGGTGGAGGTTAATTTAGATTAAAAGTTTATTGATTTATTTTTTAAAAGTTGTTTTAAGTGTGAGATGATTTCAAAACAAAAAGGATATATCATTTATAAAAGGTATTAGTTAAATAAATTATGAAAATAGTTTTGTTTTACTAATATCATTACCTAATAAAAGTTGACAAATAAATAAAATTCAAATAGTGATTAAAATAGTTTTTTTTTTAAAAATTAGTTATTAAAACTAATTAGATAAAAGATTATTTAATTAATTTCAAAAGGTGACGATTAAGTTAAAAAAGATTAGTAATTTAACGGGGGGTTAGTGAGGAGATTAGCATGGTTAGGGGAGTGATTAGTGGTGTGTGTGTGATCTTAATTAGGTTACAAACAAAATAACAAAACAAACAAAAAAGCTGGAACCCTAATTCCTCAGATTCCCAAATCGGCCTCCCCAATTTCTCGATCGACCGTCGCTTCTCTCGATTGCTTCCTTCTCCTTCTCCATCGTCCCTCAATGTCCTCGAATCCTCTTGGTTTCTCTCACCGTTCTACCTCACTTATCCTCACTTCTCCATTTCTGCACTCAACAAACAACAAAACGGTTAAAGTGTTAAAGCAAAAGAAAGGAAATCTCACCGCGGCGTGCTTTCGCCGGCTTCGGAGGTGTTTCACGAGCTTCGTCGGGGAGTGGTGAGGTTGTCTCTGACGGGTGAAGTTGAAGGCGTCTGATGCGAACAGAAGCTTCTCGCGACGGTTTTCGGCGATGGTTTGATGGTGGTGGTGCGAGGATTTGAAGGTGACCTCACGGCGATTCCCGACAAAGGTTTTGGGTCGCGATTCTGCGGTGGATGATTGAGAGAGATAAGTTTCCTCACTTTTTTAGGGTTTTGATTTAGGATATCGTATGGGGTTTTTTTTCTGTGTGAATTGTTGTGTTTTTTCCTCCTTTTATAGGCTCTAAACTTGAGATTTCTGATTGAATTTGTTTTGAATGCTGATTAATTGTTGATTTTGGACCTTCCATTTTGGGTCTGTGCGAAATTTGAAACCTTTCCTAACTGGGATTTCAAATCTTTGATTGTGGTTTGCACTGAGATTGGATTTGATTGGATATCCCCTGAATATTCTTCATCGATTAATACCCAATTACTAACTTGCAATTGGTTTTGACAGGTGTGAACAGCAATCTTATTTTGGGCCAGGGAAGGAACGTACAACCAATAGCGAATTCTTGTTTCTGAGTTCAGAGTCCAGTGCAAGCTACTTCTTCATTGTATCGAGGTTTTGAACTGCGAGGACAAGTTCCTCGTGTTATCGCTGCTACTCTATCGCAGTTATTGTGATTTTGATTAGTGAATGGGTGTTGATGAATCATTCTTGTGAGGTTGGCGCGAAGTCATGGGGAGAAGCATTCAATGTATGCCTCTGAACTTATCTTCTATCTGGTCTGAATTTCTTTGATAAAGAGTCCCAAACTATTATCTTTGCTTCTGATTCCATGTGGTGGTCATTGATGTTTTTGTTCTATGTTTTATAGGTGTTGTAAAGACGGCTGATGATCACAAGATGCATGGTAAGAACTCCCTCTGAATATTTGATGACGGTTATGCATGATTGAAGGTTGGTGCTTTGGAATAACTTGCTTGCTACTCAACTCAATACAACTCTCCGTTAAGTGATTTCGGTATCGGTTCAGTATCCTTACAAATGTATTCACATACTCCTTTTTGTGCAGAAATTTTGGTCTTTGTGGGCTGTTGTTTGCTGATGGGAATTGAATGATTGTTTGGCATAATCTTTGCAGAATTATCCTCTTGCAGCAATGGAATTGAAGCAAGTCTAGGAACAACAGTCACAGCACCATCTATCATAAATCCAAAGGATTCACTCGCTGCGTAGCACTTGGAAACTATCGATGGAGCTCACACCTCGCTCAAGCTTCGAAACTAACAGGGTGAGTAACAGGTTTGAGTCCTTCGTCATGTATGATTGAGATAGAGGAAACCATAACCTTGTTCCCAGGATATCTTAGTTGTAGGAACCTTGGTGTTAAATGGCTTTCTTGCAGGTACTGCAGTTGTTGTCCCAGTCCAGCTGCTTCTGTCTGCCAAAACTTTACTTCTGACGCAGGATTCGTTAGTTGGTGTTGTTCTTCTTTCTGTTTGTTATAGCACTCGATAACAACTTTCATGCTAGTGCTTGAGTAATCATAAAGCCTTCCGGCGCTGCCTACTTGTTGAATTATTACTCCTTCGAATCGCAATCTTTCCTCTCAATAATTCTGGATTGGGTTTCTTTCACTTGGAAAGTAAAGGAGTAGGGAGGAAAGGAAGAAGAAAATGAAGATGGTTGGGGAACCGCTTATAGGTGTTTCCTTAGGGGATGTCAAAATGTGGCCTAAGTGTAAATGCTATGGCTTGGACTACCTAAATGTTGTATGCTAATGTAGCTTTCATTTGTTCAGGTGCCGGCAATTGCTGCAGGATGTAAGCACCTCACGCAGCAGGGATATCTGGGAAGTCATGAAGTAACATGCTACACTGAGTATATGCCCGTCAAGCCCCTGTTAGTCTCTATGGCATCATGAGACGTGTCTTGACCATTTATATAAACCTTTTGTTTAAGCTCTTTAGAACAGGGTGTAATGTATCTTAGCTTTCCATCTAATGATGCTAATTGTTTCTGATTATTGTTATGTCATATTACAGGTGAAAATATTAGCGGTTGACGACCTCATAGCAGCGTTCGTGCGGTCAAGTGATAGGCTCTTCGAATGCCTCCCCGACTTGGTGTTTCATGGTATAGCCGAGAGATTACCGTGTGTTTCTCCTTGAATTAATTTTCTTACGGCATTCTGATGCGTTTTGTAGGTGCTGCTAACTTGGATTTCTGCTTGCTTGATAGGTTGCTCTCTTGATGGAATCTTGACCCACATGGTTTTCGGAAGCTGGAACATGTCGCGACGATAGGGTAACCGGGATGTTTGAAGCAATAGCTGTGGGTAACAGCTGTCTCTAATGACGTTGGTTGTTGCGTGAACCTATCTTCTTGGCTGAACATGCCAAGGTGCAGAGGAGCTTTAAAGCTATTGTGGATTTCGTCAACGGCGGTCATCTAATGTCTAGCTGATTGTCGATGATAATGGTTTCCTGCTCTAACCGAAACTCATACTCTTGATGACAGGTTCTCATAGTGGCAAAAAAATGCTCAAGGCTAGCTGTGGATAAAACTTAAGCAGGGAGGGGCTCGCATAGTAACCTTCCGCGGCTAGAGGTGATGACATAACTTGGAAACCGCACCCCACATGGAGTCTGAATGCCATTACTGTTGGGTCACTCATCAGATGCACTTTTAATCACTTTCCAAGTCTTGTATTCATGTTCCTGACTATAGTAATAGACTTATGACTTTTGTAAAGAGTAATTCTTGTATAGACCATGGATATTCAGTGACCACTTTTGGATTGCTCAAATTAAACCATAACGTTGAAAGGGTGATATGAACCTCTGATTTTGTCATTTAAATCTATTACCCTTAGATGAAGTGAACTTTGTGAAATTCAAAATTAAGTATTTGAATCCCAAAATGACCTGGGTCCTGCAATCATAACTTGAATCAAGAACTTCTGGGGATAAGAAGAATTTGGAAACATGCCTCTCATGGCTTACAAATTAATACGACATTTGAGCCCAAGCCATGGCACCAATTAAATTACAAATTTCTTGAAGGTATCATGCATCGTGGCCTTAGAACCGTTTTAATTAAATCCGATACGGACAAAATGCCTTGTTCCCCAAAAGAAGTCCTTACGGCTCGGGATTCTTGCATCCAAACTCGTATGCTAAATAACAAAACCTTAAGTTCTTAAACTCAAAACTAAAGAGAGAAGTCTCTGATGTCGTTCCAGACGAATCTCGAGAGAAAAGAAACTTCGTTCCCTTGATAAGAGTGTGCTGAAACTCTAGGTCAGTTGAGTCAAATTTATAAGATCCAATTCAGCGGGAAACACTAGGGTCCTTGAATTGAAGTATGTTAATCACTCCTTGAAGTGTTCAGAGAATGAGTCTGTCACCCCCTGAAATAGTTGTTCCTGCATAAACTTGTTAGTCGCAATGAACATAAATATTAAAATAAAGACGAATGACAATAGAAAAATGCGCAAAAAGAGGTGGGATCCTATGGTCAAAAATTAGGGTGCAACAATGGGCTAACATCCATAGGAGGGGGAAGGCTTGGCTCGGTAAGAGCAACAACAGAGTTTATGATCCTTATTTGGCGTGGATCCGCGAGAGAGCTAGTACTTCCTTGATGCCTTATCCTGCTGTGGAACCCCTGTATCTTCCACTGATTGAGGTACCTCCTTCGGAAGAGAGTGAGAAGTATAACAAATTGTTGGCTGAAAACGAGGAACTGAAGAAAGCCAATGATGAATTAGAGAAGGAGATCTTCCAGTTACGTCGTGAGAAGAAAGAAGCCACCTTCACTGTGAAAGAACAGACTGAATTGATCAACAGGTTGGGATCGGAGATGACAGAAGCAACCAACAAGAAAGAAAAAGTGGGAATAGCCTTAAACGGTGTTAGCAAGGTGCTTACTTCCAAGAAGGAACTTCTAAGCAAAGCTTATGCTCGTATCAGCAAGTGGGAAGCTTTGTGGAATGTCATGCTTACCAAGCGGAAGGAACGGGAAGACGAACTGAAGCTGCAGATTGTCACGCTAGAGGCACAGATTAGAGCCCAAGACGCAAAGATTGCTGAAGCGACATCACTTAGGAGCGCTGCTGAGCTCAGAATAAGTGACATTGACGAGAAGCCGAGAGGGTATGAAGAGAAGGCCGGTCCCAAGAGGTACAGATTTGACGAGAGTTCTGGCAAGGGAACCTACCAGGATGATGCCAAAAATCTGAGATCCACTACCGAGCGGCATGCTTTACTGATACAGGAGCTGATCTCCAGACTAGGGCACTCGGAGACGAGGAGTATATTGGAGGACGTCAGGGCACGCCATTTGGCCTGATTTACCTTGTCTTTGTTATTTGTACTTGAATTTTGACCATCGCCAGGCTTGTTGGCCGAGGTCTCTTCAGTTGTATTCAGTTGTACTCTTGTACTCAGCCTCTTGGCATTGTTATATATGAGGGTTTTCTGATTCCTTGCTTGCCGGATAGGGACTCCATTGTCGTGAGGGCCTTCTCTCCGAGACTAAAGTCGGGGGGGGGGGGATATAACCTGTAGCATATTTACACAATTGCATTCATATCCTTGAATTTGTATCTTATTTCCTGCATCTTCAGGTTTTCCAGGATTGACGAACAAAGAGTTCATCGCTATTCAAGCAGAAACAGCTGTAAGATAGATAATGGATCAAGTTTAGAATGAGATGCAGGAGATGCGCGACAACATGACGCAGTTCATACAAGCTATGGAAACCATGGCCAGGAGCCAGGAACAACTGCAGGCTATTGTACAACCTCTGATTGCACGGGCTAATAATAGTACTGCTGATATTACTCTTCATGACCGTCAGGGTTTCCTCCAGGGTTTTGGATGCCGATTTGCAGAGATAGACATGGAGCATGTTCAAGCTGAGTTAATTGAAGTTCGAGGCCAACTGGGGCAATTCATGAAGGACGTGCACGCGTTGCGCTCGAATCAAGAGACGCTCGAAGAGGAGAATTACCGATTGAAGGCTCAGGTAGGATTGATGGCTGAAATATTGAGGAATGTACTCAGAAGAGAAGGTGAGCAAATGTCCGAAGCTGTGGTCGGTTTACTTGCCCCACAGGGGTCGGATGAACCAGGTCCCAGGCATGATAGGCCTAAGAGACCCTCTACACAATTCGAAGCTCGAGATTCTCCTTGTCGACAGTCGCGACTGATTTCTCAGGATAACTCAAGGGGGTATGATAACAGGATGAAGCTCTTTGGCAGGGTATTTGATGAGATTCCGGTGGATTACGATCAATTGGTGCAACTCTTGTTCCAACTTCAACTGATTAAACCCCGCACTTTGGCTCCATTGACTGGGCAACCACCACCAGGCTATGATGTGAACGCCCATTGTGTCTTCCACTCCGGTGCACCGGGGCATAACATCGCGAACTGCAAGTCGTTCAAGCAGAAGATTCAAGAGTTGCTGGATGAGAAGGCATTTGAATTTGTGTCGGGCGGTATAAAGGTCTCAGGGACCGATATTCCTATTTCTCTACCGAAAGTTGCAAAAGAATCGAGGCATATCCTGGAATCATTGGAAACTGAATCTCTAGGTCCACAACAGTTGTCAATGCCTGGGCTGAATTTGAGGATGACAGTGCATGAGTCTAAGGAACGGGTTAATCAAAACCAGCAGCGCCTGAAACGCCAGCATCTGGCTCAGCGAAGAATTCAGGAGGGGAAGTCAAAGAGAGTATTTGAGGCACCCCCATCAACGTATGCTGAACTCCTTCAGACCTTGTTAGGGATGAACCTTGTTGAAAAGAGAACGATGGCCCCACCAACGGGCGCACCTCCATCTGGTTTCGACGCCAGTAAGCATTGTGAGTTTCATTCCGGGGCACCCGGACATGATATTGAGATTTGCCACGCTTTCAAGCATAAGGTCCAAGATTTGATTGACAGCAAAGGTATCAACTTCTCTGATAGGGTCCCTAATGTGGTGCAGGGCCGCGGACAAGCGAAAGTCGGATTGATGAAAGAGGTTTCTAAGTTTGGTCGGGTCGTGGAAAACAAATCAAGACAACAGCAGGTTACCTCTAACAATTGTTTCTGAAGATGGTTGACTCACCAATAAGTCAAAATGCAAGAAGTCTGGTTCTGAGACATTGGCATTTTTCATGTTATCTTGTTCATGTCTTTGCATTTGTAGTTGCCTTTCTGTTTAATTGAAAATTTCGTTTGTAAAACTTGTTGTTTTTTCAACTGATATTGATAAATGAAATAAATATGCATGTTTTGAATTAATCCTGTCGTGTTCACTCTTTGTGTTTTCATTTATTTCAAACGCTTGTTAAGTGGAATCCGGGGAGGATGACGAAAACAGATGACGGAAAAAACTTCTGATTGTATGCTTTTGGATAAAAACCTGTTGATGAGGTACATGCATTGTTTCAATCCATAAACACCAGAGGTATAAGGAAGATAATCCCTTATTAACCTCTTTGAGCCTAGAAGTAGGAGTTTCTTTCTGAAGATGAAAAAACCCTAAATCTTAACCCGGGGTAGGGTAGGTGTCAGGTAATTTGACCAAGCGTTCAAATAACAAAACGAGTGTCCGTTCGAGGATCAATCACGCCGTTATAGGTCGTACCTAAAAAACCATGATGGTTAAACCTGGCCGATCAGGAGTGAAACAGTCACAATCTCTTTAGCGAGTCATACGAGCCGAGGACATACGATTTGTTCAGAAAAAAGAAAAAAAAGAAAAATTAAAAAGAAAAAGCCCGCTAAGTCTAATCTTGAAAGCAAACGACTTAGGCAAAAATTAGGGTACCCCGCTGGACTCCAAAACTGAAGAAACTCAAAAGAGTTAGTCCAGGCAAAAGTTAGGGGAAAACGAAAAAGCGAAGAAATGAAAAGCGAAAAAGGATCGTATGGCCACCGGTGCCCAAACAAAGACGAAAAGAGAGTGAATGTCACTTCGAAAAAGAATGATTTCTTGAACTATCACTCCGCCTTTAATAGGTGAACGCTGAAGTCAAATTAGTTGAACATAGGATTGGAGAACATCACGAAGAATGGGTGGGTCGAAATAAATTTTGAGCCTATATCTTTCCTTGTTAACCGTGAACCTGACCACGTTACAACCCGAAAAAGTCCTAATTGAAACAGGTTTAGTTCGAGAGCATACTCCGGTAAAGATCGCATCGAAACTGACTTCTAAAAGGGCTCCTATTATCAGCATTAATATTGACAATTTATTCATTACATGTCGCAAATTTTTTTCCAGTAAACAGACTTGGATTTTGAAACTGTCATATGCATTACATTTAATATATCCTTTATGCAGGACAACTATTTTTACTTGCGAGTAAGCGCATGCAGCAGGAAAGTTTCCTACAGTGGGAAGTCTGATCAGGATAGAATGCAGAATGTCTGAATGTTTCGTGAGCCAGGGCAGGATATATCTGTTAATCCCCAGTGGGAGTCAGCCAACCAAGAATTAGTTAATCTGGGGCAATTAGGCCGAGACTTGGCAGATCTCTCACAGCTAGGGGGAATTGCTTCACGAATCGACCGATCAGGGGCAAAAGGTTATTGCAAGACTGGGGCAGATCACCCTAAGAACAAAAGGTTTTGTTGGGACATCCTTTTGGGTTTGATGTGCAGAAGCAATTCATATCTAACCGTCAGGGTACAGAAATCGAAGAGTCTTTATCAGGAAATTGGTGTCGGTTCAGGGGCAAGGTATTGTGAGGTAGCACCATGGCTAGCTTTTCCTTTCAAGACGAAGTGTTCAGACTGGGGCATGTTGATACTTCTGGGGCAAATTTCCGAGAAGGTGGGTGGAACTCGTGTTTCCCCAGCCAAAATATTTTGATGAAGAGCCTGATTTCAGTTGATGTCATTCCTCGGCTAGTCGCATCTTATCCCCAGAGAGTTGAGATGATGTTATCCCTTACCGAAGGAAGGATTATTTTCCCCAGAAGAGTATTCTTATGGAAGCTGTCCAAGAAATATCCCCAGCCAGTCAAGATCAGTACCCCTTGCAGAGGTTGCACTCCCTAGAGAGTCGAGTATGTGAATGATCAATCCCCAGCTTGGAGGATTCCTGCAGAGTTTAGCCAAGTCATAGTTGGTTCAGAAGGATTATTCCTATAGAAGATGGTTTTCTTCCCGCAGGTCGTCATGCCTTCGTCAGGATGATTATCCCCAGCGGAGTGGGGGCTCCAAGCTTGTAAGCTGTGCCCAGACATCATCTTTTCCTCCAGAAGGATTTCCCCGTTCCCCAGCTGAGTCGTTTCTTGTCCCCAAGAGAGTCGATTCTTCCCCACTGGAGTTACTCTCCCCAACATGTGTTCTTTCCTCCTAGTGGAAATCAAAGTTTAAACTCCTTGGCAGAGTTGGTTGTATGCCCGACATTTATTCTGGCCGAAGGACTTTATGATACCCGTTCATCCCCAACATGGTGATATTCGCTCTCAACAGCTGTGTTGAAGCAAGCTTGTCAAAGTTTCCCCAACAGCTTGAGCCTGCATTTGCATTTGCATATAGTGTCATATTTGCATCCACCCGAAAAATGCGTAGCATATCCGTGCTGTACGGAGCATTACGCCATTGTCAAACATGCGCATTTTGAAACACAGGCCAAGTTGGTTAAACTTTGGTATCCAAGTGTCGTTTCCCTTGCAGGTGGAGAGAGCTCTTGCTCAGATCAGTTACCAAATATTAAAAGCCTCAGACGTGTGATGACAATGTTCGTCTCGTCATTATTCCCCACAGAGTTGCGTGTTTAAGTTTCTCTTACCCCTCCAGCGGAGTATTTCTTCAAAATTGTTATTATGTCGTTGTCAAAAGACTTCGTGAATCGATTTTTGAAAGTTGCCACTTATGTCGCAGTAAGTGTCTGGCAGTTTGAGTTCAGAAAATCCCCAGTAGAGTCCTTCTCGGATTTATTGCAGTGTCAGTATTAAAGATCGAAAGATTGGACCATTATGTGTTACCCATTTGACTGATGGAGTTAGCTACTGGAAAGATAGGCAGAGAAGCTGTATTCAAGAGTATTGCCCGTAGTGATGACGGAGTTATGTCCTGTAGTGATGACAGAGTATTGCCCGTAGTGATGGCGGAGTTATGTCCTGTAGTGATGACAGAGTATTGCCCGTAGTGATGGCGGAGTTATGTCCTGTAGTGATGACAGAGTATTGCCCGTAGTGATGGCGGAGTTATGTCCCGTAGTGATGGCGGAGTATTTCCCGTAGCGATGGCGGTGTTATTTTCCCAGAGTATTTCCCGCAGTGGTGGCGGTGGTATTTCCTGTAGTGATGGCAGAGCTCTTTTCCTGTATCGTTGGCAGAGTTATGTTTGTTGACAAAAGTACGTCCCTAGTGAAGTCGTCCAGGTTATTCCTATATTGACAAGTTTGGTGTTGTGCAGGCAGTTAATCAGATCTGTATCAGGTGGTTGATCAGTGGTTACCGTAACAATCAGGTTCAATCGACGAGTGTTGTTCCCCAAGCAGTGGTGCAGCTTATCTCTACGGTTGGCAAATTTCCGGGTTCTTGGTATTCAACCGTCTCGTACCTCGAATGTTTGAAGGCCGTTCGCTCTTCACCCAGTCGGGTCCAAGCCGTTTGAATAGGGGCAGCTGTTGCACCCCAAAATTTGACCAACCGGTTCCCATATCTGGTTTATGTTTCGACGCATTTTGCATTCGCATTCGCATCCTGCATGCATTGCAATTTTCTCAGTCAGATTGATTGTATCGGGATTGCAGCCCCTGGCGTTTCAGGCAGTTCAGGCCGGTTTGAATAAGTGTCTTTTGAGATTTGGTGCTCGTTCCCTGTGTTTGTAGGCCATCTCGGTGCCCGGGTTTGCTATGGTTGCACAATTGTTCTCTAATCGATTTAATCGGCTTCCTGACTTTTTTAGTTTTTTTTCTTTTCTTTTTTAGATTTTTAATGCATTTAATAGATTTTTTTAATAGATTTATTTGTTTTTTAGATATTAAATAGGTTAGTTTTTTTTATATAGAGTTTAATAGATTTTATATCTAGATTTTTTAATAGAAGTAAATAGATTTTTTGAATTTTTTTAAGTAGATATTCTTTTTTTTAAATAGTTTTAATAGATTTTCTTTTTATAGAAATTAATAGAATAATAGTTTTTTTTAGAGCTTTATTAGAATAATATAGGTAGATATTAATTTCTTTTTAGGTTTAATATAGTTTTAATTGTTTTACAGTTTTGATAGTTTTATTAGTTGTTTGGTTAATTAGCCTTTTTGTTTTAATTAGCTTTTAATTGATATTTTCGTTTTTTAATCATTAGTTAATTAGGGTTATCCTTGTTTTTCGTTTTATTAGCTTCATTAATTAGTTTTTTTTCATTTTTATTAATTGTTAGGTTAATTAGGGTTCAGTTTCCATTAATCATGTTTTAATGCCTTAATCAGAGTATTATTATAGTGGGCCAGGTGTCCAGTCAAAGGCCCAAGTCAGAAGGTCCAAAAATGGTTGCCACATGTCATATAAATAGAGTGCCACGCGTGTGCAGACTTTTTCAGCCACCTTTTCGCCACCTCATCTCTGAGCTCCCCCTCTCTCCTCACACGTGTTGCCTTCCCTTTCTCTCTTATTGCCACACGTCCCCTTCTGATACCACCACCGCCACCCCACCTTGCATGATTGCCACGCGTCCCACTAGCTACCTACTGGCCGGAGTACATGTAACAACCGTCTGACCGCCGCCTCTCCGCCGTAACTGTCGCCGGAGCTTGGTAAGCTCGCCGGAAACTGGATTTTCCCAGAGAATCCACGAAATCATCATCGATCTTCTTCACTCTTCCATCAATTTCTCACCGGAGATTCAAAGACCTCGCCGGAGAAGTCATCAGAACCACCGTGTTTTCCCAGAAAACCTTCAACGAGCAAGATCAACCTTCAACTGATTTTTCTAGATTCCTCAACGTGTTCTTCATCCAATTCCAGAAATTCTTCATAGATCCTTCAAGACCTTTGAACGTGTTCTTCACGTTTTTCCAGCAACTTCAAGATTCTTCATCAGTTCATCCGTCTCCAGATTCCTTCAAGGCTTCCAAGAGTGTTCGTCAGAATCTCCAGATTCTTTGATTTCCCCCGTAACAGCCTTCAAGAAGCTCAAGATCCGTCAGCGTGACCATAAGCCTTCAATCGGATCTTCAACTATCAAAATCTCCTCGCGAGGTTGTCAATCTTCATCAATCTCCAAGATCTTCCTCCAGATAAATCTCCAGATTTCACACTTCATCAGGTACGTTTTTCTTCGAATCGTTGTTTGCTGTTGTGAGTTTGGATGCATGTTGAGTGTTATGATTAGAGAGAGGTTTAGGTTTTGTTTTAGGTTGAGAGATTGAGAGATGAAGAGAGTCTCAGAGAGAGAGATTAGGGTAGCAGCGCTAGGGTTTCGGTGGAGAAGGTAATGAATAGTGTGAGGGAGAGTTAGGAGAATTTAGGTTTTGTTTTGCTGAGGCTGAGTTGGGACTGGACTCGGGCTTAGGCCCATTTGTGTTGTTTGCTGTTCATACCCCCATTTTTCCCATTGGCACCCCCTCCCCTGTTGTGTTTCTGTGTTTGGGCCTAGGCCATGTTACTATCCACACCCCCAGTCTGGGGCCCAATGGAAATACAAGGCGAATATTTGCTATTTGCCACCCCCCGTTTTTCTTTTTTTCTTGGTTTTTTTATGTTTTTTCTGAATGGATAATGGGCCTAGCGCGCTGACTATGCGCACCCCCCGAGCCCAATTGTCATTCTGAACTGCATAAAATTGCTATTTGCCACGCTTATTTTTCATTTTTTTATTGATTTTCCTTTGATTTTCATGTTTGCATATATTTTAGTAAATAAATCGTAACAAATTGAAAAATGGTCATTTTTACATGGGATTTTCTCCCTCATTTTCATAAAAACATCAAGAAAATTATGAAAGAATAAAATTGGCATTTCATTCATTTTTTATTTTCTGGTGCATTTTTACATTTTTATGGCCTTTATTTCATTTTCACTTGGTATATGTTACTTGCTGAATTTAGTATGGTCATTGTATTTCATATTTTGATGTAATTCTTTTTCTTATGGTTAGATTAGAGTATTAGGTTCCCCCTGGAATTTTATCACATTTTTGTGATTTAATTTAGGATAGTTTTGAACCATCAACTTTAGGGTGATCAGGATTAGGGTTCCAACTTGCATAGGTGCATTTCAACACATAGTTCTTGGGTTTTTAGGCCTTGGGGTTTATGTGGGGTATAGGGTACACAATTAGGGTCCCTTAGAAATTAATCTAGGATTTTGTAATGAATCTTTCCATTTTATTTGATTTTTGCAAGTTGATTGATATTGGTGTGTTTCCCTCTTGGGAAATTGTTTGTTTGTTGGGTGTTGGGCATTGCCATTGGGTGATTAAGCTGGTGCTTGGATTGAGGAGTATGTGAAGACTTTGAGGATGATTGGAAACAAGTAATGATGCTTGGAGCTTGTGCTTGAAGATTGCTTGATGAAGACTTAGGAGATAGGAGACATAGGGAGAGCTCTAGAATAGACTGATTTCTTCTGTCAAACATAGAGAGCTTCTTGTGCCTCTATTCCATCCTATGATACAAGGTCCCCTAAAAGAGTTCCATCTCTCCTTAGGAGGGATGTAGAGCATACCTTGATTGGGTAGAATCTTGAGGATAACGTTCACTAGCTGTGTTAAGATCTTAGTGATTTCCCTGGGTTATCATTAAGCCTCTTAACATTTCAACTTCCTCTATTACTTAATTCTCTCCTGTGAGTGTGTTTGCTTTGAAGTTGAAGACTTATTGAAGCTCAGAAATGCATTAAAGACTGGAGAAATGAAGCTTGTGCCTGTCAAAGCTGGATATCTGTTGAAGGTTAGGGTTGTATTGCTGTTTGATGCTGTCTGCTTATTGGATTCAGTGCTTACTAAAGCTGAAGATTATTGGAGATAAGAGCTTGCCTGAAGCTTAAACCTCATTGAAGAAAGGATGGGACCTTGCCTAGAGATGTTACTGACAACCTTTTGCTGTTTATCAACTATAGCTTCCAGAGCTGGTGCTGTTTGAACTGCTTACTATATAAGTTGGTGTGGCTGTCTGAGCTGGTGTTGGATGTGATTTTCTTTGCTGTTTTGTCTGTTGATTTTCCCTTAGGTTTGAAGTGAAGCTGTTTCACTTTGCCTACTGTTTGTTGCTGCATCTCATGCATACTTACTATTTATTATATTTTTGCTGTTTCTTTTCCATTTATCCCCTAGGATCTCTGATTTCCTCCGTGCAGGAGGGAATTATGACAAACATTAGGTTGTAATCCATGCATGATAACATTAGGGTAGTTTTGATTCCCTTTCAAACCCTAGGATTTTTTAGAACTTCTTTCTCTTCTATCTCAGAACAATTCAAAACACGGTAATAAGGATAATCGATGTCGTACGCTACGAGCCTTAAGCTATTTGAGAAAGGTTGCTGGAGGGTCACTCTTCAGTAACCTGATTGCTTAGTGTGTCACCCTTAGGGTGACATACGACGTAGTCACCCTTAAATCATAGTTTCTAGTGCGTCAGAGATTGCAAACATCATAAAAGACAGTTCTTGTGTAAAAGACTGAAAACAAACATCAAGATGTCAATTTTGTCCACTTGAACTCTTAATCAAGAAAAACCCTTTCATAAGGAGATAAAAAACAGTCAGACAAGCTTGTGTCTTCCGTGGCCCGAACTACGTTTGCTCTGATCTTTCATGCTGTATGAAAGTACGTAGGCATAGGATGCGATATCCTAGCGAGCAACCTTCCCCTCCTTTCCCGTAGGTAGGCGAACTACGTTGACTCTGATTTCTCGTTCCAGACGGGAATACGTAGGCATAAAGTGCGATACTTTGCCGAGTCATTTTATTTTCTTTTAACCCCAGACCTTTAGAATAGATAGACTAACAATCCGTACTAGAAAACAAGCGTGGATCCCGTCGAGTACGACGGACGTGAGGGGTGCTAATACCTTCCCCTTGCGTAACCGACTCCCGAATCCAGGATTTGGTTGCGATGACCATTCCTTTCCCGTCTTTGCGTGAGGTTTACTTTGAGCGTTTCCTTTCCCTCTGTTGGGATAAATAACGCACGGTGGCGACTCTTCTGTTTAGCCGGCGCCGATTTTCGCAGTAGCGACAAAATGTTTTGTGGAAATTTTTGTAAAAAGTAATATCCCATTTTTGGAAGAGAAAGTCTGATATTTTTAATTGATTTATTCACATTTTATTTAAGTTGGGAAGTGGGGTGTTACAAGTTGGTATCAGAGCAGGTCGGTCCGTTCGGCCAGTGTAGTGTTTTGAGTCTGTCCTTAGGATAGAGGTTGTGTGTCTTTTGACCCAGTGTTGTTTTGGTTGAGCAGTATGGCAGGAAGGAATGATTCTGCTTTGGTTGCAGCTATGCAAGCGATGGCGCAGGTGGTTGCCAATCAGAATCTGGCTGCGGGTGCACAATTCAGAGATTTGACTCAGTTTCAGAATAATAAGCCATCGAAGTTTGAAGGAGGGATTTTAGACCCTGAAGCTGCACAGAAATGGCTGAAGGCGATTGAGAAGATTCTTAGGACCATGGGGTGCAGTGATGAGCAGAAGGTGAGATTTGGTACTCACATGTTGGAGGGTGAAGCTGAGGCATGGTGGGACAACAGTCGCCAGAGATTGGAGGCTGCAGGAACTGCCATTACTTGGGAGGTGGTTTGGACGATTTTTCTGGAGAAGTATTTTCCGGAGGACATCAGAAGTGCTAAGGAGATTGAGTTTCTATAGCTGAAGCAGGGTAACATTTCTGTAGCAGAGTATGCTGCTAGATTTGAAGAGCTGACTCAGTATTGTCCCCATTACAATACTGATGAGGCAATGACTTCCAAGTGTTTGAAGTTTGAGAACGGGCTGCTTCTGGAGATTAAGATGGGAATCGCTTGTCAGGAAATCAGGAGCTATCCTGAGTTGGTGAGCAGAAGCAGGATTTATGATAATGACAACAGGGCAAGGATTGCACACTATAAGGCGGTGAATGATCGTAAGGGTAAGCAGAGGTTTGGTGGTACTCCCTACAGCGTTCCGGCTGGTAAGGGAAAGCAGAAGGTTGTTGCCGATAAGAAGTTCAGAGAGAGGAGGGCATCTGTGGATTTGAGCTATTTTCGGTGCGGTGTCATAGGGAATCGTGCTAATGAGTGTCCTAATGAGGTGAAGAAGTGCTTCAAGTGTGGGAAGCCGAGCCATGTGATGGCGGAGTGCAGGACTAATGTGCCTACTTGCTATAACTGTGGTGAGAAAGGTCATATTAGCACTCATTGTGAGAAGCCGAGGAAGGTTCAGATGTCTCAAGTCAGCGGTAAAGTGTTTGTTGTGGTGGGAACTCAATCAGCAGATGAAGAGCGTGCTATCAAAGGTACTTGTTTTATCAATAATGTTCCTTTGACTGCTATGATTGATACGGGTGCAACCCACTCATTCATTTCTGTTGATTGTGTGAAAAGGTTAGGTTTGATGTCGTCTACTCTTGAGCGGAGGATGACTATTGAAACTCCCTCTATTGGTTCAGTGACTACTTCTTTGGTGTGTTTGAAGTGTCCACTGACTATCTTCGGTAGATATTTTGGGGTAGATCTGATTTGTTTGCCACTTGGAGGTTTAGATGTTATTCTGGGTATGAATTGGTTGGAGTTCAACCGAGTCTACATCGATTGTTTTCGGAAGGTGTTATTGTTTCTAACTCCAGAAGAGGAAGCATTGGCAGATTCTTTGTCTAATAAGGAATTGAGGGTCTTGTTGGAAGACAAAGAAGGTGTTTGTTTTATTTGCATCATTATCGGTTGACAGCAAGACGTTGTTGGAAGAGTTAGTGGTGGTGAATGAGTTTCCAAAAGTGTCCCCTGATGATATTACAGAGTTGCCTCCGAAGAGAGAAGTTGAGTTTAGCATTGATCTTGTTCCTGGTACAAGGCCTATTTCTATGGTGTCGTACAGGACGTCGGCAGTGGAATTGGCCGAGTTGAAGTATCAGATTAGAGATTTGTTGGATAGAAAGTTCATCAGACCGAGTGTGTCACCGTAGGGAGCTCCAGTGTTGTTGGTAAAGAAGAAGGATGGTAGTATGCGTCTGTGCATCGATTACTATCAGCTGAACAAAGTGACCATCAAGAACAAATATCCTCTTCCAAGGATTGATGATTTGATGGGTCAGTTAGTGGGAGCTCGTGTGTTCAGTAAGATTGATTTGAGGTCGGGTTATCATCATATCAGAGTGAAGGATGGTGATATTCATAAGACAACATTTAGAACTCGTTATGGACACTATGAGTATACTGTGATGCCTTTCGGAGTGTCTAATGCGCCGGGAGTATTCATAGAGTATATGAACCGGATATTCCATTCTTATTTGGATTAGTTTATTGTTGTGTTCATTGATGATATACTGATTTATTCTAAGTCAGAAGAAGAGCATGCAGAGCATTTGAGGATCGCTTTGCAAGTGTTGAAGAATAACAAGCTGTTTGCCAAGCTATCAAAGTGTGAGTTCTGGATGAAGACTGTGAGTTTCTTGGGGCATGTGATTTCTAGTGATGGTGTAGCAGTAGACCCGTTAAAAGTGAGTGCGGTATTACAGTAGGAACCACCGAAGACGGTAATGGAAGTTAGAAGCTTTCTAGGTTTGGCAGGGTATTACCGGAGGTTTATTGAAGGATTTTCTAGATTGGCGCTACTTTTGTGTGGGATGCTGCCTGTGAGGAAAGTTTTGAGGAGCTGAAAAAGAGGTTGACTTCAGCGCCAGTGTTGGTATTGTTGACTCCGAGTGAGCCTTTTGTGGTGTATTGTGATGTGCCTAAGTTGGGATTAGGCGGAGTTCTTATGCAGAATGGTAAAGTGGTAGCTTATGCTTCACGACAATTGAGGGTACATGAGAGGAATTATCCTACTCATGACCTTGAGTTGGCTGCGGTGGTTTTTGTGTTGAAGATTTGGAGACATTATTTGTTAGGTTCGAGGTTTGAGGTATTCAGTGATCATAAGAGCTTGAAGTATTTGTTTGATCAGAAAGAGCTGAATATGCGACAGAGAAGATGGTTGGAATTCTTGAAGGATTACGATTTCAGTCTAAGCTATCATCTAGGAAAAGCGAATGTTGTTGAGGATGCTTTGAGCAGGAAGACAATTCATATGTCAGCTTTGATGGTGAAAGAGATGGAGCTAATTGAGCAGTTCAGAGATTTGAGCATAGTGTGTGAGGTTACGACAGATGGTGTGATGTTGGGCAAGTTGCAAGTGAGGAATGATTTCTGCGATATGATTAGAGAAAATCAAAAGTTGGATGTGAAATTTGTGGATTTGATGCGAGAAGCAAGAAGTGACTTCGATAGTGATTTCAAGTTGGATAGTACAGGTGTGTTGAGATTTCGAGGAAGAATTTGTGTGTCGGATAATAGCGAGCTGAAGAAGTCGATTTTGGATGAAGGACATCGTAGTAGCCTGAGTATCCATCCGGGAGCTACGAAGATGTATCATGATTTGAAAAAGTTATTTTGGTGGGCTGGCATGAAAAGAGATATCGCTCGTTTTGTTTATGCCTGTTTGACGTGTCAGAAATCGAAAGTGGAACATCAGAAACCGTCTGGTTTGATGCAACCGTTGAAAATTCCGGTTTGGAAGTGGAATTGTATAGCCATGGATTTCGTCATGGGATTTCCAAACACGACAAGAGGATTTGATGCCATTTGGGTGATTGTGGATCGACTTACGAAGTCTGTGCATTTTGTGCCGATTAGTATCAGTTTTCCGTTGGAGAAGCTGGCAGAGATTTATATTCGGGAGATTGTGAAGCTGCATGGTGTGCCGTCAAGTATTGTGTTGGATAGAGATCCGAGGTTCACTTCAGAATTTTGGAAGAGTTTGCAGGAAGCTTTGGGTACCGAGTTGAAGCTGAGTTCAGCGTATCATCCTCAAACCGATGGACAGTCAGAGAGGACTATTCAGTCGTTGGAGGAATTATTAAGAGCTCATGTGTTGGAAAAAGGTGGTGCGTGGGATACTCATTTGCCGTTGGTAGAGTTCACGTACAACAATAGTTACCATTCTAGTACCGCAATGGCACCATTTGAGGCTCTTTATGGTAGGAGGTACATAACTCCTCTGTGTTGGTATGAGACAGGTGAGAGTGTTGTTTTGGGACCAAAGATTGTGCAGCAGACTACTGAGACAGTTCAAATGATCCGTGAGAAGATGAAAGCGTCGCAGGATAGGCAGAAGAGTTATCATGATAACCGAAGGAAAGAGTTGGAATTTAGTGAAGGTGATCACGTATTTTTGAGAGTTAACCCAGTGACCGGTGTAGGTCGTGCATTGAAGTCCAAGAAGCTGGATTCGAAGTTTATCAGGCCGTATCAGATTTTGCAGAGGATTGGTGATGTGGCCTACAGGGTGGCGTTGCCGCCGGAACTTTCGAACTTGCATGACGTGTTTCATGTGTCGCAACTTCGGAAGTATGTATCAGATCCGTCTCACGTGATTCAGAGAGATGAAGTTCAAGTTAGAGAGAATCTAACTGTTGAGACAATGTCATTGAGGATCGAGGATCTCAAGATGAAGCGACTCAGAGGGAAAGAGATACCTTTGGTGAGAGTGGCTTGGGGAGGTGCTGCAGGAGGCAATGTGACCTGGGAACTGGAAAGCAGGATGCGGGAAGCATATCCAGAATTGTTTCCATTAGGTATTTTCGAGGACAAAAATAATTAAAGTGGGGGAGAGTTGTAACACCCATTTTAATTATCTCGTTTTTCCAGTGTTATTCCATTTTTCAGCGTGCGTTGTATGGAAAGTTGTTGAGGAAATAAGGAGCATAGTATTAATATTATATAATCGATAATGATAATAATTAATAATTAATATTAATGTTGATATTATTATTATTATTATTATTATTATTATTATTAATATTAATATTATAAGGTTTTAATATTAATTTGGAATTAAGAAAATGAGGAAATATTATTATTGGAATTAAAAAAAAAAGAATTTTGGAGGTATTAAGGGTAATAGTGGCATTTGGAAGAATTAGAAAGAGGAGAAACACGACCGTGAGAGGAAGAGGAAGAAGAACATGGTCTAGCAAGTGAAGAGCAAGCTTGAGAGACGATCAAGAGGAAGGAGAAGGTCTAAGCTACCAGATTTTGGGAGTTCTACTTCGACCAAAGCTGCGTATTTGAGGTAAGGGGGAGGGGGGGGGGGGAAGAATCGGTTAAATTTCGGTAATGCATGAATAATTAGTAGAAGGGGATTTCCCTAACCCCATAGGCTTTTGATGAATCGAATTGATATGATATTGTGATACTGAGTTTGATGCTGATATGTCGAATCCATTGCATATGTTGTTTGGTGATTTGAGGGGTTTCCGGGTAATTCGAAGTTTATGCCGAAGTTGATTAATTGAGTAAAGCTGGGGTTTAATCGAGAGTAGATTCTGTAATTAAGTTGTTGAATGTTGAGCTGATGTGATGAGAACTGGTTTGAGTAGAATCGGCTGAGTTCAGAGTGTTTTACCGACTCTGAGCAGCAGAATTGTTGAGAATTCGCAGACGCTCGCCAGCTGGTAGCAAACCTTCGCCAGGGGTTCGCTGAGCGAACGAGGTAGCGAGTGCTTCCAGAATGCCTCTGGTTGGCTTCGCTAGGGTGCTCGCAGAGCGAGCGTGTAACGAGCATTTGCTGATGCTTCGTCTAGGGAGTGAGCCAGCGAGCATGACAGTGTTTTGTATTTTTTGTTGTGTTGTTCTGTT
>OZ012735.1:236465781-236578281 GCA_963859935.3 Lathyrus sativus | reverse complement strand
GACATGGCCCCCAGTCGTCTACAGTTGCTAGGCTTATCTCAAGAGGAAAATGAATCCTTAAGAGGGTATGCTTAGTGGTGGACAGAAATAGTTGCTTCTGTTCAACCACCACTTTTGGACATAGAATTGGTTGGCTGGTTCGTGGATACTTTGCAAGGCCCATACCGAGAAAAGTTGTTTAGCTTGTGACATCAAACTTCTCTGACTGTGTAATAGATGGAGAGCATATCAAGAGCGGCATAACGAGTGGAAAGATCCAAGGCATCTCGAACATCCCAGCTAGTGAGAGTGAATCAATTTTCAATTCTGAAAAAAATAGGAGGAAGAAAGTGATTCCATCTAAGAATCTCCGATACCTCAGCCCCAGCACCCATCCATCTCAACTATTGAGAGTCAACAACCTTTTGGATCTCCACGTCAGATATTATTATCTCCATAGGGACAATATTCTTCTCCAAATCGGAAACCTCCTTAGTATCAATGCTCATACCGCCGCCAGCCGCGTCAGTACGCCGGGCAAAAGCCAAGGACGCCTTAGAGGCATTTCACTCTGTTGCCAATGTTGTAAAATCAGATATTTCTATATTTGATTAAAGGTGGGTTGATAGTGCCGAAGGAATTGGACCCAATTCCTTTTCCATAACCGTCAGGATTTGACGCCAACGCCCAATGTGACTACCATGCTGGGTCACAAGGGCATTCAACTGAAGACTACAAAGTTCTTAAGAGTAAGTTCAGACTCTGCTTGACTCTGAGATGTTCTTATTCAGACCTCAAGGCATCTAAATAAACAATCCTTCATCAAATCCAGTGAGTTCATCAGTCCATGTTGTGGAGAAAGCACCAAGGATAGATGTGAAGATGATTATCAGACTGATCTTGACAATCAACTTTGAAGATAGTTAGTTCAGTGGAGAAAGCCCAGTCCTCGAAGGTGGCAATCTTTTGGTTGTTTCAACATTTTCTGTTGTATTTTCTTTGCATGTCGAATTTGTATTTGCTTGTAAGCTGTTATTTTTTGAATTAGCAAGATTAATGAAACATTTATGCATCTTTTCGATCAATCCATTCGTATTCACTATTTCTCTTTCCTTTCATTGTTAAAAAAACAAAAAGAATCTATTCCCATCCATTCATCTTTACCAAACTATTGTTTAAGCAAAAATTGGGGAGGATGATGAAAATATTATACCCATAACTGTTGTTGGTATGCTTTCAATCAAACTTTGTCGATGATGTAAGGCATTGTTTCAAATCCCTAAACACTGGAGAAATAAGAAGTTAACCCCTAGTCAACCACTTTGAGCCTAGAAGTAGTTGTTTTACTTTGGAATAAAAAGCCGTTAAATCTTAAACCTAGGGCAGGGTAGTTTTCGGTTTAACTTGATTATTGTTGCGGTGAGAATCAGATATCAAGCTATGATTATCTTGAATCTTAATTCATTAAAATTCACCACTGAGCTTCAATTTATCTAAAGGAAAGGTTAAACAAAGAAAAACCTTTTGCACGATGTAACAACAACGCTAGAGCTTTGGGGAACGTGGGTTGGTTATGCCTAGGGTAGTTATTCACATCCTAAACATTTGTAGTACTCTACAGGAACCTTTTGTTTATATGTATGCTAAGTTATCTATGTTGTTGTTTGCTAGAGTCATGAGATCAAGGTTAAGGTAAAGCTTGGGGTAAATACCTAAGGATAGTGTCGCACCTGCGAAAAAACCTAACCCTCAGATGAACATGTAACCTTGTTGAGATGACCTGAGAATGTATGATACCCTTTGTAGCTTGAAAACACCATAAGATTGAGTACAATCTCTTGCTTTAGCCTTGAGAGTCATACTCTCCTCTTGAAAGCCCATGAAGATACCCTGATCCCATGCTTAGAATCAATGTTATACACAAATGAAGATGCAAATGAACGCAAAGCAAAAGCCAGTCAAGGTTAGAAATAGAGAGGGAAAATTTTGGGGTGCTACAGCTGCCCCTATTCAAACAAATTGGACCTAAAGGTATGAAAAGCGAACGCTTTCAAAGATTCAAGGTAAAAGGTGATTAAATATAAAAAGAACCCAGAAATTTGCAACCTACGGGGATGCACATGGTATGAAGTGATTGCCAGCCGAAGGTGGGATTAAAGGAAAAAAGTACCAACCAAAAGTTGGGATAACCGAAAGGCAACAAGTCAGAAGATAAAAATGGCTATTAACCAAAAGGTAGGATCACCAGAGAATATAACTAAAAGTTGTGAGTAAGAGGCTACTAACCAAAAGTTAGGATCATCCAAAGGATTACACCCCAAAAGTTGGGATGAAGGCTACTAACCAAAAGTTAGGATCGCCGACTGAGGGCGAACACACCAAAAGGAAGAATATCAACCAAAAGTTGGGATAACGTCCGAGCAAACAATGGACTACCAACCAAAAGTCGGGATAACCTCTGAGCAAACAATGGACTACCAACCAAAAGTCGGGATAACAACTCCGTGGGAAACTGAAGAAGATTAACAAACAAGCAAATAGCTACCAACAAAAAGTTGGAATTACCAGGACACTGACCGAAGGCGAATTTTCCGAAAACGAAGACTACCAACCAAAAGTTGGGATAACAACTCCGTGGGAAACTGAAGAAGATTACCAACCAAAAGTTGGGATGAAGGCTACTAACCAAACGTTAGGATCGTCGGAAGGGAAGACCAACAACCAAAAGTTAGGATTGTCAACTAAACTATACCGATCAAAAGTTAGAACCAAACAAAGGCTACCAACCAAAAGATGGAATCAGCAGAGTGCCGAATGAAGGCAAACTCACCGCAACAGAGATTACCAACCAAAAGTTGGGATAACGGCTCCGTCGGGAAAACATTAAAGGATTACCAACCAAAAGTTGGGATATCATGCACAAAACAGCGGACTACCAACCAAAAGTTGGGATACCATCCACAAAACAATGGATTACCAACCAAAAGTTGGGATAACATTCACAAAACAACGGACTACCAACCAAAAGTTGGGATAACATCCATAAAACAACGGAATACCAACCAAATGTTGGGATAACATTCACAAAACAACGGACTACCAACCAAAAAGTTGGGATAACATCCACAAAATGACTAAGCTGGGGATTACCAACCAAAAGTTGGAATACAACACTCAGGATAGGCAGGAAGTAGAATCAACTGACTTACGACCTGAAAAGAATACTTCGTTGGGGAAAGAGAAGCTTAAACAAACAAACTCTGCTGGAGACTAAAGTCAGATGAAAACATCTATCAATAATTTTTGCAGGGGGTAAGGTACCACAAAGCCCCATGAATTATGTCGTTATCTGCTGGAGAGACGTTTGGCAACAAAGGTGTCAATTTTGGCTTATGCTTTGGATGCATATGTTTGAATATGGCGTAATGCTTCATATGAAATGGAAATGCTACATGTTTGAGATGATGCAATGCAAATGATATGCAAAAGAGCACCTCTGTTTTCCGGCCACCATCTGTAGAATGTCCCTCTGTTTCATTTTAAATTCCCAGTTTTAACCATGGTCGTAGGATCTTGAGACTTCCTTGACTTGGCCCCTTCATCCAACGCCCGTGAGCCCGTTTCAGAGATGTTGACCTTTGACTGCATACGTGGCTGTGTTGTGAGCATTAGATTGGATGATTTAATCATTGAGTGGATAGGATTAAGACCCACCGTATGCCAAAGTTGACTGAGGTGCTCGGGATTGTGTCGAATCCTGGTGGATTGGGCCTGTGATTGATATTGGCACCCCCAAGCGTAGCAGCCCAACCAATTACAACGTGAAAGCCTTACTCACTGCACCCCCAGCTTTTATTCATTTTTATTTTTCTTTTCTTTTATTCATTTTAATTTTCTGTTTCTTTTTTAATTCATTTGAAATTGTTACATCACTCAATAAATCCTAGAAAAATTCATGTAGGTAGTTTGGCATGTCTTTTAATTTTGTATATTTATAATTGCAATTTTAATTCTTTTTTTCCATTTAATTGCATATTTCTCATATTATGTGTTTTTAATAAATGTGAAATAGACATGTTTATCTTTATGATTTTCTTTCTCCTTCAATAATCCAAATAAATGCCTGACTTTTTGTATGATGATTGTTGACAAATTGTGGGATGTTGTAGTATTTTCTCCTATTTTTTAGAGGTTGTTTGGATAGGATTTAAGATAGATTTTTAGAACCTCCCCATTTGCATCTCCCATACAACATTTTGTGGTTTAGCTTGCTGTTAGTGCACCTAGGCTTATAATTATGACCTGAAATTTGGACCATATCTTCCTAACACATTTAGGATCCCTTAGGAATTTTATTAGGATTTTAGGACTTGTTTTCCTATTTCCCCTAGATTTTACATTCTAACTGATATTAGGGTGTTCTCAATTTAGCATTCCACCTAGTTTTGCCTTTAGGTGAACTTTTAGAAAACCTTAGACACCCAATCATTACATGAACCCTTAGTACCTAGGTTGATACCTTTGTAGGGTAGTTTTGAAGTCCTTCTCATATCCATAGCTCCATTAGGATAGATGTCCTTTAGAGCCTTGCTTTTAGGGTGCCTTGGATGCCTTTGATTGATTTTCTTTCTTCTTGATTCTCCTAAAGCATAGTCCTATGATATTTGGAGCCTTCTTGTGAGAGCCTGGTCTTCCTTAGGAAGTACTCTGTGCATTCCATGAGAAGTTGAACCATTGAGGACTATCTTTGAATAATGAGTTTGGTTGAGAACATGGTGAATTCCTTAGGTTTTCACTATGTCTCCGATCATTATTCTTTTCATTTCTCAAGTCCTACATTCTCAGGATCCTTCTTGTGAGAGCCTGGTCTTCCTTAGGAAGTACTTTGTGCATTGCATGAGAAGTTTGAGCCTCTGATGGACATTCAATGACATGGTGGGTTCCTTAGGTTCACATTATGCTCCTTTTCTCCTCCAAGTCCTATGACACAAGATCCTTCTTGTGAGAGTCTGGTCTTCCTTAGGAAGTACTATGTGCATTCCATGACAAGTTTGAGCCTTGAGGACTCAAGTACCTTGTACATACACTCACTTTCATCTGTCCTATTATCTCAAGATCCCCCTTGTGAGAGCCTGGTCTTCCTTAGGAAGTACTCTGTGCATTCCATAAAGAGGTTGAGCCTTAGATGGACTCTAGTGTTGATACGCATCTAAACCTGATGTAGCCTTGGGATGATTTCCTTGTTGCTCATCTAATTTATCTCTCTCCTGATGGATTGATTTCATTGCCTGCTTGTTGTGATGCATTAGGATAGACTTGCATGTGTAGATACTCTTGTTTAGATGCATGATTGCATTAAAGGTTGAGCTAGTCTCCCTTTGCTTGGATGTTTATGTGTTTTTCATACTTGCTATGTTTGCATTAAAGGTTGAGCTTATCTCCCTTTCCTTGTGTGTTTTCTCTGTTTGCATCCCATGTTTGCATTGAAGGTTAAGTTTGTCTCCCTTGCTTGTATTGTTGCATTGCATCTGCATCCATTCATTTACATTTCATCTGTGTAGTGCTTGATAGCTTTCTTGTGTTTCCCTTTGCATGTTCCCTTAGGGCTTTCACTTCCTTTGATAAGGATAGTGATGATAGACCTTTAGGAGGAATCCGTGCATGATAACAGTAGGGTAGATTCCCTTTCAAACTCAACATTAGGGCCATATTGTATGATCACAGTAGGATGCTTGATAGTTTCCCCTGTAGAGTCCTCTTGTCTCTTCTCATCTTCAAACCACACTAATACACTTAATAAGTCTAATTTGTACCGTACGTTACGAGCCTTAAGCTACTTAGGAAGTGGTGATTGGGGGGCTTCTCCTCGATTACCTAGAGTATTTAGCATACGTCCTTAGGACGGTATGCGACGCATTCGTTCCTAAGTCATAGTCTCTAGTGCAGTATGAATTACAAACATTCATAAAAAACACTTCTTCTATAAAAGACAAAAACAAACATCAAACTTCTTTTTGCTCTGTGGGGTCTTAATCTAGGAAAACCTTTTCTGGTGAAAAGAGTGTTGTTAAGCTTCGGTTCTACCGCAAATAGACATTGTCCCTAACTGTTGGAATTGTAGTTTAACCTTACTCGAGTAAAAACAGTTAAACTAGCTCGTGTTTCGTTTTATCTCGAACTACGTTTGCTCTTATCTCTCATACCTGTTGAGAGTACGTAGGCACAAGACGCGATGTCTTGGTGAGAAACCTTCCCCCATCACCCGTAGTTAGTCGAACTACATGGACTATGACTTTCCCATTGCACGAGGGAATACGTAGGCCCAGAGTAGCGACACTTTGTCGAGTCATTTTTCTCTTTTCCTTTTCTTTTGAGCCAGCCTTGATAGGTAGATAGTTAAACAACCCTTCTAGATAAACACAACAAGCGTGGATCCCGTTGAGTACAACAGACGTGAGGGGTGCTAATACCTTCCCCTTGCGTAACCGACTCCCGAACCCAGATATTTGGTTGCGATGATCGATCTTATCCTTTTCGCTAGGTTTTTTCTGATGGTTTCCTTTCCCTCTTTTGGGATAAATAACGATAGGTGGCGACTCTTCTGTCTTTGCCGTCACCTTTTTTCGCAGTAGCGACACCAGCCTTCTTTGTAGGAGAGTCCTGCACACCAACCTTCTTTCCTTTCCTAGTCATGAGCCTTTTGAATATGCTAAGGTTGATAGTGGCAATCAGATCATTGTCTGAATACTCATCAAGGTTTATAATATTAGCATTGTCCTTCTTAACCTCATCAGCATTGGCTTTATCACTTTGCCTGTGATCATCCTGATTTTTAGAGGCTTGACCCTTGTCAGTGTCCTTTTAAGTAGTGTTAACCAATGTTTCAACATTATGAATGACATCCGCTTTTTCATCCAGTTGAGGAGCATAAACCTTAGTGCTAGACGGAATATATTTTCTTGGCACATCATGAGGCTCACTCAGAACCCTTGTTACCAAATTAGCAATGATGTTGTGTATTTGCTTAGCTTCTTCTCCATTGATATCTTCATCAAGAGTGGACGTTGTAAGGTGAGAGGCATGACCTGTGACTAGGTCTTTGGGTCTTCTTGCATGTGAAGATCGTGGTTTCTTCACCAACATTCCTTTTGGAGTTAGCATGCGCAGAAGAGCTACCACAAGAACCTCGTTAGGGTTAGCAGCGAAATCTGTGTCAGAGCCGGTGGGCATCTTCTTAGAAGGGATAGCTTGTGGATGTTGAGACATTTTTGGTGACTTTGATCGTGAGAGAGAGGGTCTTCTGTGCTTGCTGGAAGATGAATGAAAGTTGAATAGTTTGTATGGGCACCAATTGAAGTAAGAGTGTTGTGTGTAGATACTAAACCGATAATATTGCAAAAGTGGAGGGAACTTACTATTTTGTCCAATCAGAAAATGATTAATTTTCAAAATGCAATTCCCTATTACCATTAATTGCTATAATTCATGATTAATGGAGGTCCTCACCTTGCTTTGTGAATTCTCAAATTGAGTATCCTTTAGACCTTTTGTAGCCCTGTCAGAGTTTCCAAGCTTCACACGTATCTTTCCAAGTTGATGCCTGTTATCACTGTGCATGGTTCTTTTTAACTGAACCGAGTTCATATTGATGTTACTCTTGATGTCACAGAACCAGGTCATGACATCCAGAGTGACATTGCTTTCTTTAAGCTGCCATTTTTCATGGACTCCATCAAACTCCAATATAACAGGTCCAGATTCCTGTGATATCCCTTCTTTGGATATGCTATCTTGGCTTGTCTGCCATATTGACATTTATCCCAGACTCTTCTTTCCTCTGGGATAACTCTTGAAGTTCCTCTTAATGCAGTCTTAGATATGATCTGTTCTTTACTCTGAAGATGTCTATCTTTTTCCAGCCATAGTTGATTACTTTTAGACTCCCATAGATAGCAGTTATTCTTAGCTTTGTGCCCCCTCATGACTTCCTCACCTACTTCGTTGGTGACAATACAATTACTCTTAGTGAATTTAACATTAAATCCTTGGTCACAAAGTTGACTGATACTGATAAGATTAACAGTCAGTCCTTTAACCAACATGACATCATTCAGTTTTGGAACACCAGGATAATCTAGTTGTCCAGCATCTGTGATTTCTCCTCTAGCTCCATCACCAAATGTTACATGACTTGAGAAATGAGGTTTGATATTTACCAAAAGGTTCTCCATTCCAGTCATGTCTCTAGAGCAGCCACTGTCAAAGTACCAATCTTCTTTGGTTGGCATCCTAAGAAATTTATGAGCTACTAGAGCAACCTCCTTGGCAACCCATTGTTGCTTCTTGAAAGGGACTTCCTTCTTGGGTCTAGCATGATGTTGTTTCTTGACATGAGCAATCAGTTTGGATTTGCCTTGATAAGGATGACTTGGAAAACCATGTAACTAAAAATAGAGGGGTTTAATGTGCCCATGTTTTCCACAATAGTAACACCTATACTCTTGGAATTTACTCTTGACTTGGTTCCAATTTCTGTTTTTCTGATGTTGTGACATTGGTCGTGACATCCTCTTTGACTTCTGAGTTTCAGGTTTTGGCCTCTAGAACTTCAATATGGGATTCTGTTTACCAACAAATCCCAGTCCTAACCTATTTCCTGATGTCTGGCCATTATGTAGGATTTCTTCTAGAGTGTCAGTCCCAGGGTTTAGCATCCTTATGGATTTTTCCATCTGCTCCAATTTAGTTTCCAACAGGTTGACCTCACATTTGAGTGAGTCTATTGTTGCTAACTGCTCTATCTTCTCAGCCTTTAATTCCATTATGAGCTTTTTCTGTTGCTCTCCTTGCTGAGACAATTCTATACTTCTGATGTGAAGCTTATGATATGAGGCTGCAAGCTCATCAAAGGTTAACTCATATTTACTTGAGTCATCATCAGAAATACATACACTGTTCAAAATAGTGACATGTTTAGCACATTCTTCTTCTGATTCACTTTCAGAATCTTCATCTGACCAAGTACTGTTAGGCCCTTCTTTTGCTTCTTAAGATAGGTGGGACACTCAATTTTAATGTGACCATAACCCTCACATTCATAGCACTGAGCTCCTTTGCCTTGGTTAGATCCATCTTCATATTTTTCTTTTCTACTATTGTCAGTAGAGATGTTCTTGGCATAAGGTTTAGACTTATGGTTTATTCTCTTGATTAACTTTTTGAATTATCTTCCAAGCAAGGCTATTGCTTCTGACAAGTTCTCCTTACTTTCACCATTGTCTTCATCAGAAACTTCTCCAGCTTTTGACACAAGGGTTATGCTTTTGTTCTTTTTCTCCACAGCCTGATCACACATTCCCATCTCAAATGTTTGGAGAGAAACTATGAGTTCATCCACCTTCATGTTGCATATTTCTTGAGCTTCTTCAACGACAGTGACCTTCATGACAAACCTTTTAGGCAAAGACTTGAGAATTTTCCTCACAAGCTTTTCTTCAGACATCTTTTCTCCCAAAGCTCCTGAGGTGTTTGCAATTTCAAGAATATTCATGTAGAATTCATGAATAGTCTCATCTTCTTTCATCCTCAGACTTTCAAACTTGGTGGTCAGCATTTGAAGTCTTGACATCTTGGTTTTAGAGGTTCCCTCATGAGTTGTTTTGAGAGTATCCCAAACCTCTTTAGCCAGCTCACAATGATGCATAAGTCTGAATATGTTTTTGTCTATACCATTGAATAATGCATTCAAAGCTTTATAATTCCCAAGAGCCAAGGCATCTTTCTCTTTGGTCCATTCTTCTTCAGGTATAAGTACAGACAATCCATCTTTATCAGTCTTCACTGGATGTTCCCAGCCAGAGTTTGCAGTTATCCATGCCTTGTTGTCTAAAGACTTTAAGAAGGCAATCATCCTAGGTTTTCAATAGTCATAATTAGAGCCATCCAAAATTAGTGGTCTATTTGTGAATCTTATGTCTTTATCCATAGTACAAGAATTTATTTTCTTTAGATCTCACCCAGAAAATAACGGGCAGGCTGCCTGCTCTGATGCCAATTGAATTCTGGTAAGCACACGATGGATGTTATCACGGATGTTATGACATCCACTGTAACATAGACTATTGCACTTAATAATAAGCTGTAAATGGAAAGCAGTAAATAAAACAAGAAATTGTTGACCCAGTTCAGTGTCAACCACACTTACATCTAGGGGCTACCAAGCCAGGGAGGAAACTCACTATCACGAGATTTAATTCAGAGTCAAACAATCACAGTTTGCACTCTTCACTTAAGACCTACCCAATGACACTTCAGCCTAGAGACCACTAGACTTGAGTATACCCACTTACTCCCCCTCAATCACCTCAGTGATATCAATACACAATTACAAAACAGATATGAAGACTCACATCAAACACACCTTGATTTTACTTCACATCTTTGATCAAGTGACACGCACTCTTGCTTAACAGCTTTGAGTTACACAATGAACACACATGTTCATACACAATAACCAAAGCAATTATACAACATACAATTTCTTGGCACCCAAGGAATCCTAAGACTCCTAGACACACGTGAAGAGAAAACCTTTTCACTCACAAATCACACTCTCCAATCTCTATCTTGAAGCTCTCTCTTCAAGCTCTGCCCTATTAGGAATGATCCTTCTGTTATTTACAACAACGAACTTGCTTTGGGCCTTAATGGAGAAACTAGGTTTACCCAAGATAAACCTCTCTTCATGAAGCTGCGCACTTATCATCAGGTCAGGAGTCTTCTATGTTATCCTCAGCAATGCCTGTTATGTCGCCTAAAATAACTATGCTTCCTGGATTGTTTCCTAAAGTATAGCCTGAGCTAATAACAAAAAAACAAACCCTGCATGTCTGATGTCATACGATCAATGTTACAGCATCCAGTCATGACATCCAACTTCACTTAGCCTGTAGAATACTCATAGCGTATGTCATAACATCAGTCATGACATTCATATACACTCTAATGTTTTGCCACAAAATGCATCCAATCAAAAGCATCTACACATTGGAGTTTGTTGAAGATATCAGCCATCGCTGAATTACTCGCGGAGGGAATTAACATTAATCTCTACTTAAGGAGGGAGATCAATGACATAGATCTTGTAGGAGAATAGCCTTCATGTCTACTTTACTGCTGGGGAATAAGCCTAAACCAACTTGTAGGGGAGAAAATTCTGACTCAACAACATTACTCTGTGGGGAAAGCCCTATTGGGAAAAGGATCAGTCATCCTGTGAACAACAAATAAACGAATAAAATGTCCCGTATGCAAAATGGCTATTTCGGTTACCATCCATGACATCATTCAAGTAAGTTATTATTTTCAATATGATTCGTAAAGCCCCAAAGTTGTCACATGCAAAGTTTATCAAAAATATTGGACGCCCTTTTTGCAAACAAAACAGTAAAAGTAAAAACAGGAAATGGAAAGCTCTTTGAATGAATCATACTTTATTGATTGAAAAGGCCTGTCAGTAGGAAAATTACAACATATGCAATTCCTGAAAAGAGGTAATTACAGCAGATGCAACCACCATGTGTCAATTCGGATATGATCTGCATGTCTTTGATGCTTTGCCCATGTTCTTGAAGGTGAGAAAATACTTAGAAGGGGGGTTGAATAAGTATGAAGATAAAATCTTAGAAGTAAAAACTCAAGTATTTTTATCCTGGTTCGTTGAACTCAACTACTCCAGTCCAACCTTTCTAGAGTGATTTGCCTTTCTCAAGCAAGGACTTAATCCACTATTTAATCAACTGATTACAATAGTAAGCACTAAGAACAAATGTTCAAAGTCTTCTCAAGAACTACTGATCCTTACTAGATCTTCTTAAGGTTTTCTTACAATCAAATGTAATAATAAATACAAGTGTTAAAATGCTTCTAATAAAGCTTTATCACAACTGTGATTTTTCACTTAAGATTAAGAACAATGAAATAATTCTAGCAAGAATATATGAGTTGTATGAGAGCTTTGATAATGAATTTTTTTCAAGTGTTTCGTCAACTGAGGAAGATGAGTGGAGACATGCTTTTATAAGCACAATGATCCAAGAGTTTTTCACGTAGAGAAGAGTGTACCAAAAGGTCTGAGCCTTTTTTTGTCTTCACATCAAGTGACCTTTCCTAGAAGAAGAAAGCACAGAGAAATCCTCTTTTGTCTGTGTTCTTGTGTCTAGCATAAATAAGGAAAGAGTCGTTTGGATATTCCAACGGACAGAATCTTTGAATTCTTCTTCAACAATTTTCAGCAAGAATCATCAGAGTCTAATTTGGTCAGAGCCTTCTAATGCTCATTAGAGTTTTGCTGAATCAGAGTCTTTGCAGCAAGTGTGCTTTTAGCGTGTATAAGTTCAGAGCAGAGTTTTGGGTCAGATCCTCAGTACTGGTAGCGTTAGTACTATCAGAGTCTTCTGAAGTAACTATGCTTGAAAACTCTTCATACAGAATTCTTCATTGGTTCAGATGCTTCTGGCTTGCTTCAGATTCTTCCGGAGCTTCTGCTTCAGATCCTTCTGGAGGCAACGCTCAGGATCTTCTGATGGCAGCGTTCAGAATCTTCTAAGGAATGCTTCTGATGCTTCAGAGCCTTGCATATTTCTTATGTTCAGATCTGTTTTGCTTCTGGAGTGATATTTACTTTAATATCTGCAGCAAACATTCTTAAGCAAATTTTAGAGTACATAATTCTTAAATACAAAATTTCATAATAGTTATCATCAAAACATAGAGATATTATTAAGAACCAATATGTGTTCTAACAGTTCTGCCTTCTGAAGAGACTGACTGAACTAATTTTTACCCTTCGGTACTTCCATGCATTAAAATGCATTAACAGATCAAATTCAAGACATAGTTATTTGCTTTTAAATCCCTAACTTTTTCCTGGATCGCCCTTGCGGGTTTTCAAATGTTTTGAATCACTCAGATTTTATGTTAGATAAAATTGATATGTTTGAAGTTTCATTCTGGTAGAGTTTAATTAAACAATTCAGATCTATTTTCTCCCCCTTTTTGTCATATTCAAAAAGTAAGAACTTTTAAAAGACAAATAAAGGAAACACAGAAAAGATAAATCATGTAGGAGAAGAAACATATAGTCATTCATTCATATAGTTCAAGAGATACAAAAAGATTCAAGTACATGTGCAAACATCAGATGAAAAAAAATAAACTAAGATTGTTTTGACAAAATCATTTTCAACAGAACAGTGATCTCAGAGGAAGACTGTTCTTGCTTTGACATCCACTTAGCCATGGTTTCATTTTTCTGATCTTGTTTGGACATCCACTGAGCCATGTCTTCAGACTTCTTATCTTGCTTAGCCATCCATGACTTAATCTCTGATTGACCAGCTTCCAGAACTGCAATCTTATCTTCAAGATCTGGATACTCTTTCTTGATCTCAAATGAAGAGGGTGGGACAGATTATGAAGCATGAACAGAGTCAATTTCCATAGGGGATTTAGAGTCAGGAGCAGCAGATCCAGAGGGATGTTCTACAAGAGTCATAGCCAGAGAGTTGTCTTCAGATGCATATTCAGCATTCACTTCTGTATCACATACTTCAGATGATGAAGGAGCATCTTTAATAAGCAATGGTGCAGATCTTTTAACAGTCCAGAACAAACTTCTAGCAATTTCAGCAAATCTGAGCTTCGCATCATCAGAACATACGTTCTTCAGATTTGATGCTACAGTATTGAATCTGTTGATGAAACTATTCCAAATAGCATCAGATTCATTTGCATCCATTGTTGATGAACACTTCCTCTGTACAGAGCCTAAATACATCTCTATTTCTTTCAAAAAACTTGTAAATAAATGATCAACATTCAGCCTAGGTTTTGGGTTTAGAAAAGTTTCCAATGTGATTGGCTTGGGTTGGGGTGAAGGTGAAATGGTGAACTTTGGAATGGTGATCAGAGGACGAGGGTAGAAGGATATGGATGGAGGATCAGATGAAATGACAGTTTTTGATCAGGTTAAAGCATTCAACAGATATGGTTTTACATTTGATGCATAGGAAACAACATCAAATGTGGTATCAGAGTAAGGAGTGAATGCAGATTTATCAGATAAAATAGGTTCTGATGAAATCATTTCTGGCAGTTCTTTAATATACGTTTGAAGAACAGATGGTAGAATGATGGTAAGCTTGGGTTTAAGAGGAGTGATAGTGACAGATGGTTCAATTCCGGTGTAGAAATTTTTGAATTTGAAACCAGAGGGAAGTTTGTCAAATGAAAACGGTTTACACGAAGCAAAGGATACACACTCAGATGTCCTTGGCTTAGGTGTTAGGATAGGATTGGGAATGAGAATTTCAGAAGAAATAGGTGGTTCTGGTTGGTTAACTGCAAGATTTCTGAGAAAGGGAGATGACAGAAAATCTGGGTGTATATCAGATTCTGATGAACTTGAGGATGTGGTTGGAGTACAAGACGTAGAGGACACTTCAAAAACAGTTTTGAGAGATGTAACGTTTAGAACCTCTGTCTCAGGGATATTTGTTTCAGATGGGTTGGTTGGTTCTGATTGATTCTCAGAAAGTTTTGATGGAGGTTCAGATGTAGGTGGATCAGATGTAGGTGGTTCAAATGCAATAGGATCAGATGCCACTTGATTAGATTGTATAGGTTCAGAAATAACTTGTGCAGATGCAATAGGTTCAGATGTGTTTGATTGTGGTTTTTCTGGTTGTGGTTGTTTTTCTGGTTGTTGTTGTTGTTCAGATTGTTCTGTTGTCTTTGTTATGGGTGGTGGAGTTTGATTGGCTGGTGGTGTTGTTGTTGTTGGTTCAGATGATTGATTAGTAGAAGGTTTTACAGGAGTGGTGGAAACAGGATCAGATGATTTTTGTGGGGAAGGAATTTTTAATGGTTCAGAATTATGAGATGGAGCAGGAACAGATTGTTTTTGAGTAGGAGGTGGTTTTGGAATAGAATTGAATGTTGATTCATTTAAAACAATGTTAGAGAAAGAAGATACAGAAGATTTAGTACATTTAATCTTGATTCGCTTTGTGGGAACAGAGGGGGTGTCTCCAGATGCTTTCCTCTTGATCAGCTTCTGAGGCTTGTCAGCAACTTTTGGCTTCTTCTGAGCAGCAACTTCTTCTGCTTCTGATTGACCTCTTTTCCTTGTGTTCTCATTTCCTCCATCAAGCATTAGTTCTCTTGCTCTTTTTAGAATATCTGCAGGAACGGGCGTTCCATCTGCCTTGCAAGCATCAATATATCTCACAATTATTTCCCTTGGTTCTTCAGTACAAAACAGTGGGTAGTTTTCAACTGGAATTCGCTTCTGACTGAGTTCAGAGATATTCAGCTTCTTGGGTGCAGATGTGAGTTCCTCTACAATTTTTAGTCTCTGAAGACTCTTGGCATTCAGAGGTTTTCCAACAATAGATTCAAGTTCATCCTTGACTCCAGCAGCATACAGAGCCGTCACCAGACCATTCTCTGTCAGAATATCTGAAATTAACCTTCCAAAGGGAATCCATGTTCTGATCTTCTGACCCTTATCTTTTACAGATTCTCTTGAAGCATTGATATGGTTCCATAAATGCATGAACAGAATGTAAGGGAGATCTACCTTGGTGCTCTGACTTAAACAGTACATGAAGTAGAGTTGTTCATTGTTCACATAGTCTGGAGAATTTGTAGATTTTCTGTGATGAATGCATCCCATTAAAATCTTTGCCCAGATTTTGTAGTCAGGCTTCAGATCTTTAAATTTGTTAGAGGCTTGTCCAGAAGTCATGACTTCCTCATAAACTTCTTCCATGTATACACGCCCAGCTGGCAGATGACATACTCCATCAGTCTCCTCATACCCTATGAGTTTTCTGATTAGATCTTCTGTAATTATAATCTCCTTACCCAGAACAGAAGACAAGATGAATTTGGGATAAACAGAAACATGTATCCAAATTTCTTTCACTAGATGAGGGTAAACTGGTCCAAATAATTTGTCGAAGTATTTGACCCAACCTTGAGCATTAATTATTGAACAAAATTCAAATCCATTTTTAGCTAATGAATCAAATTCCACCATTGATTCACAGAGAACTTCAAGTTTGTCAACAGGAGTTAACAAAGTCCTTTTAGGTGTCGTGTATGGAGTCACACCCATATTTGCAGAAGTAACTGCAGCCATGGTTGATTGAAATTGAGCTGCTGTAGAAGATGAGGTTGCCATTGAAGATGATTTTGACGAGGGTTTAGGGTTTTTGTGAAGAGAGAAAAGAAGACAGAAATGCATAAACTTGCTTGTGTTGTGAAAAGTGTGAAAGTGGTGAGAGATGTGATATTTATAGAAAACAATTAGGCATTCAAACAGACATTCAAAGCACGTTTACACATAGCAATTAATGACAATTAATGAAAGAGAATAAAAATCATTTCAAGCATTAATTGATTCTGACAAATTGGGGGGAAAATCAAGATTTTCACTATTCAAACCATACCTCAAACGTCTCTTCAGTAGTGTACACGCCATCTTTGCAGATTTAGAGTGACACGTGTTTTCTTGTATGTGCTTCTGAATTCTCTTGAGAAATGAAACGTTAACCAACGTTCAGATCCTCTGAGATTGGTTAGTTCAGATACACACAAATAAACATAAATCTAATAAGCAATAGATGAAATACTTCAGAGTGATAAACATTTATCATCTGAAAAATTTGCTTTTGACAAATATTATTCTGGACACAAATCCATACCAATATTTTTTCAGAATAAATTTGAATCTATCTTCAACAAGGGGTTTTGTGAAAATATCTTCCCATTGATGATCTGTATCAATAAAGGCTAAGTTTATAATTCCCTTCTGAACATAGTCTCTGATGAAATGATGTTTAATTTCTATATGTTTTGCCTTAGAGTGTAAAATGGGGTTTTTAGACAAACATATAGCAGAAGTATTATCACAGAATATAGAAATGTTACTTTCAAATATCTGATAGTCTTCTAGCTGACTTTTCATCCAGAGCATCTGCGTGCTACATCCAGCAGCAGCAATATATTCTACCTCTGTAGTTGATAGTGCAATTGTGGGTTGCTTCTTGCTGTACCAAGAGATTAGATTTCTTCCTAGAAATTGACAACTTCCAGAAGTACTTTTTCTTTCCACTCTGTCTCCAGCGTAATCAGCATCACAGAATCCAACTAATTTGAAATCATCAGATTTTCTGTAACACAAACCCACATTAGAAGTACCTTTCAGATACCTTAGAATCCTCTTAACAGCTGTTAAGTGTGATTCTCTAGGATCTGATTGGAATCTTGCACATAAGCATACACTGAACAAAATGTCAGGTCTAGAAGCAGTTAAGTAGAGAAGAGATCCTATCATACCTCTGTAGAGTTTCTGATCTACTTTCTTACTTACCTCTTCCTTGCCTAGTGTACTAGTTGGATGCATGAGAGTCTTTGCCATCTTACTATCAGTCATGTTAAATTTCATCAGAAGTTCTTTAACATATTTGGTCTGATGAATGTAAGTGCACTCTGGAGATTGGTTGACTTGAATTCCCATAAAGAATCTCAATTCTCCCATCATGCTCATTTCAAATTTTGCCTGCATACATCGAGCAAACTCCTTTCCCAGCATAGTATTGGTAGATCCAAATATGATATCATCCACATATATTTGACAAATTAGAAGGTCTTTCTTAAATGTTTTATAAAAGAGTGTTGTGTCCACTTTGCCTCTGATGAAATTTTTCTCCAGAAGAAAATTGCTTAATCTCTCATACCAAGCTCTGGGAGCTTGTTTTAAACCATACAGAGATTTATTTAGTTTGAAAACATGTTCTGGGAATTTTTCACTCTCAAAACCAGGAGGCTGGTGAACATAAACTTCTTCTTCTATAATACCATTTAGAAAGGCACTTTTAACATCCATCTGATATGAGTGATGTTATATTGTGCAGCAAAAGAAATGAGTAAACGAATAGACTCTAACCTTGCAACAGGAGCATAAGTCTCTGTATAATCAATTCCTTCTTGCTGGCTGTAACCTTGAGCAACTAGCCTTGCCTTATTTCTTTCAACTTCTCCTTTCTCATTAAGCTTGTTTCTGAAGACCCATTTAGTTCCAATTATGTTGAATCCTTTTGGTCTTGGAACTAAATCCCACACATCATTTCTGGTGAACTGACTTAGCTCTTGTTGCATGGCAATAATCCAATCATTGTCTTGCAGAGCTTCATCTACAGGAGTTGGTTCAATTACTGACACCAATCCAAATAATGATGCTTCAGATGATCTGAGGAAGGATCTTGTTCTGATAGGGTCATCCTTCTTTCCAATCATAACATTCTCTGGATGAAAAGCTTTGATTCTGGAAGATGATCCTCTAACAGTTGATTCTTCAGAAATGTTTAAGTTATTCATCTGAGAAGTAAAAGGAATTGCATCCGGCGTTGCTTCTGGTTCCTTCACTTGAGCTTTGTCTGCCTCTGAGTCTTTAGAGTCTGTGAGAATTACTTCTCTATCTGCAGAAATTTCAAACTACTTTGGCTTTTCAATGTCAAGCTTATCATCAAATCTAACACGAATAGATTCTTCCATAATATGTGTTTCAGTATTGTATACTCTGTAGCCTTTAGAGCGTTCAGAATACCCAAGCATGAAACACTTCTGTGCTTTAGAATCAAACTTGTTCAGATTTTCTTTAGTATTCAACATATAGCAAATAAATCCAAAAGGATGAAAACATGAAATGTTGGGCTTTCTGTTCTTCCACAATTCATAGGGAGTCTTCTCCAGAAGAGGTCTTACAGACACTCTGTTCTGAATGTAACAGGCTGTGTTGATTGCTTCTGCCCAAAAGTGCTTTTCCAGATTAGTCTCATTGATCATGGTTCTGGCCATTTCTTGCAGAGTTCTATTTTTCCTCTCTACAACCTCATTCTGTTGTGGAGTTCTAGGACAAGAAAAATCATGAGCAATGCCATTTTCATTAAAATATTTTTCAAAATATTTGTTTTCAAATTCACCACCATGATCACTTCTGACTTTTATAATTTTGAAATCTTTTTCATTCTGGACTTGTTTGCAGAAGTCAAAGAACACCGAATGTGACTCATCCTTGTGTTTTAAGAACTTTACCCATGTCCATCTACTATAGTCATCAACAATGACTAATCCATACTTCTTGCCTCTGATGGATGCAGTTTTCACTGGTGCAAAAAGATCAATATGAAGTAATTCTAATGGTCTGGAAGTAGAAACAACATTTTTTGATTTAAAAGAGGATTTTGAAAAGTTCCCTTTTTGACATGCTTCACAAAGAGCATCTGAGGTGAACTTTAAATTAGGAAGTCCTCTGACAAGATTAAGTTTATTAATCTGAGATATACGTCTCATATTAATATACCCCAATCTTCTGTGCCAGACCCATTGCTCCTCATTAACAGACAAGAGACATTTAACATTATGAACCTTAAATTCTGAAAGGTTTATTTTATAAATGTTGTTCTTCCTCTTTCCACTAAATAGGATTGAGCCATCCTTTTGACTAATAGCTTTACAACATTTTTGATTAAAGGTTACGTCATAACCATTGTCACTTAATTGACTTATGGACAATAGATTATGCTTTAATCCTTCTACAAGTAAAACATTAGTAATAGAGGGAAGGTTACCCTTTCCAATAGTGCCAGATCCAATGATCTTGCCCTTCTGATTCCCTCCAAATTTCACATCACCTCCAGATCTAAGCTCTAGACTTTGGAACATAGACCTTTCTCCTGTCATGTGTCGCGAGCATCCAGAGTCCAGGTACCGTGATTGGCGTCCTGACCTTGCTGCTAAGAACATCTGCAACAGGAATTATTTTACTCTTAGGTACCCAGATCGTCTTGGGTCCTTTTGGGTTAGTTGTTCTGAAGGTTTGTTTAAACTTCTATTTTTCAACATAAGGTTTAATCTAACTAGCCTTAGATTTAAACACATGAATGTTCTTTTCAGAACGAGTGTGTTCAATATCTTTCAAGTGACCAAATTTAAAGTGGGAATATAAAGGAGTCTTCTTGATGATAATTTTATCAACAGGTTTTGGATTTAAATCCTTTCCAGTGGAAGATTTATATCCAATTCCTTTTCTGTTATTTCTGCTAACTCCATAGATCATAGAAGCCATTTTGCTTCTGTCTATGCTTTTAGCAAGAAACTTCTGAAAGCTGTAGTCATATTTTTCCAAAATATTTTTGCATTCAGACTCAGTTTCAGAATCAGAGTCTTGTTGAGCTAATTCAGAATCATTTTTCATTTTTAAGTTCTTTTCATTTAGCTCAGCCACTTCTGATTTGAGAATATTATTCTCAGATACAAGATTGCTTTGACGCTTCTTGTATTTGAGCTTAATATTGTTATAGCTCTTCAGAACTTCTGATAACACTTTGATAAGTTCATCTTTAGTGAGTTTAGGCATTACCTCTTCAGCGTCAGATTCAGATTCAGAGTCAGATTCAGATCCTGAAATTCCTTCCTCCTGATCTTCTATGTCAGCCATCAATGCTACGTTGGCACATTCCTCTTCTGACTCAGATTCAGATTCAGATGTATCTGAATCATCCCAGGTAGCCATTAGAACCTTCTTCTTCTTATCAGATTTTCTTTTAGGCTTTTCTTTCAACAACTTTGGACATTCATTTTTGTAATGCCCAGGTTCTTTACATTCATAGCAGACAACCTCCTTTTTGCTAGATCTTCTGTGTCCAGAAGATTCTTTTCTTTGGTCAGGCTTCCTGAAGTTTCTGAACTTCTTTCCTTTATGCTTCTAGAGTTTGTTTATTCTTCTGGACAGCATGGATAATTCATCTTCATCTTCAGATGAGGATTCTTCAGAGCTTTCCTCTATTACCTGCAATACTTTAACAGATTTATTAGATTTTAAGGCAATTGACTTACCTTTCTTTTGAGGTTCATCTTCCTCAAGTTCAATTTCATGACTTCTCAGTGAACTGATTAGTTCCTCCAAGGAGATCTTGTTCAGATCTTTAGCCATTTTCAGTGCAGTCACCATAGGTCTCCATCTGGTAGGTAAGCTTCTGATGATCTTTTTCACATGATCAGCAGTAGAGTATCCTTTATCCAAAACCTTTAGTCCAGCTGTAAGTATTTGAAATCTGGAGAACATGGCTTCAACAGATTCAGCTTCTTCCATTTTAAAAGCTTCATACTTCTGAATTAGAGCCAGAGCCTTTGTTTCCTTGACTTGAGAGTTTCCCTCATGAGTCATTTTCAAGGACTCAAACATGTCAAATGCAGTTTCTCTATTTGTGATCTTTTCATACTCGGTGTGAGATATTGCATTTAACAATATTGTTCTAGCCTTATGGTGATTTCTAAACTCCTTCTTTTGGGCTTCTATCATGGATTTTCTATCTACCTTTTTTCCATTCCCATCAATGGGATGAACATATCCATCTATGACCAAATCCCATAAATCAGCATCATAACCAAGGAAAAAACTTGCAATCCTGTCTTTCTAATAATCAAATTTCTCCCCATTAAACATAGGGGGTTTAGTGCTGATTCTGTCCTTTTCTTCATATTTGTTGTTAATGTTAGATACTGAAGTATCAGCCATAGTAACAACCAAATAAATATTAAAGTTTTTCTCACTGGATCTTTTCTGTCACTGTGAACTGGTAGCACACACAGAACCGGAGCTCTGATGCCAACTGAAGGTGAGAAAATACTTAGAAGGGGGTTGAATAAGTATGAAGATAAAATCTTAGAAGTAAAAACTCAAGTATTTTTATCCTGGTTCGTTGAACTCAACTACTCTAGTCCACCCTTTCTAGGGTGATTTGCCTTTCTCAAGCAAGGACTTAATCCACTATTTAATCAACTGATTACAATAGTAAGCACTAAGAACAACTGTTCAAAGTCTTCTCAAGAACAACTGATCCTTACTGGATCTTCTTAAGGTTTTCTTACAATCAAATGTAATAATAAATACAAGTGTTAAAATGCTTCTAATAAAGATTTATCACAACTGTGATTTTTCACTTAAGATTAAGAACAATGAAATAATTCTAGCAAGAATGTATGAGTTGTATGAGATCTTGGATAATGAATTTTTTTCAAGTGTTTCGTCAACTGAAGAAGATGAGTGGAGACTTGCTTTTATAGGCACAGTTATCCAAGAGTTTTTCACGTTGAGAAGAGTGTACCAAAAGGTCTGAGCCTTTTTTTGTCTTCACATCAAGTGACCTTTCCTAGAAGAAGAAAGCACAGAGAAATCCTTTTTTGTCTGTGTTCTTGTGTCTAGCATAAATAAGGAAAGAGTCGTTTGGATATTCCAACGGACATAATCTTTGAATTCTTCTTCAACAATTTTCAGCAAGAATCATCAAAGTCTAATTTGGTCAGAGCCTTCTGATGTTCATTAGAGTTTTGCTGAATCAGAGTCTTTGCAGCAAGTGTGCTTTTAGTGTGTATAAATTCAGAGCAGAGTTTTGGGTCAGATCCTCAGTACTGGCAGCGTTAGTACTATCAGAGTCTTCTGAAGTAACTATGCTTGAAAACTCTTCATACAGAATTCTTCATTGGTTCAGATGCTTCTGGCTTGCTTCAGATTCTTCTGGAGCTTCTGCTTCAGATCCTTCTGGAGGCAACGCTCAGGATCTTCTGATGGCAGCGTTCAGAATCTTCTAAGGAATGCTTCTGATGCTTCAGAGCCTTGCATATTTCTTATGTTCAGATCTGATTTGCTTCTGGAGTGATATTTACTTTAATATCTGCAGCAAACATTCTTAAGCAAATTTTAGAGTACATAACAAAATTTCATAATAGTTATCATCAAAACATAGAGATATTATTAAGAACCAATTTGTGTTCTAACAGTTCTGCCTTTTGAAGAGACTGATTGAACTAATTTTTACCCTTCAGGACTTCCATGCATTAAAATGCATTAACAGATCAAATGCAAGACATAGTTATTTGCTTTTAAATCCCTAACTTTTTCCTGGATCGCCCTTGCGGGTTTTCAACCCACCGGGATACCCATTTTTGCCAAAGTCGCCTTTTCAAGTTTTCGACTTTGCGGGTTTATTATTTTCTTTTTATCCCTAATTTTTGCTCAAACCTTTTCCTTTTATGGTTCAACGGGATTCCCCATTTTTCCTAGACTTTCTTTTTATGTCCAGCGGGTTTTTTTAAGCAAAATATTTTTTGACTACGTCTGCGTTCACAGGGGACGTAAAATCTTCACCGTCCATGGTTAATAGAAATAAGGCTCCACCAGAGAAAACCTTCCTTAATGGACCTTCATAATTGGGAGTCCATATGCCCATGTGATCTGTTTTGGGTGGGAGGATCCTCTTCAACACCAAGTCACCTACCTAGAAATGTCAACGGTGCACCTTCTAATCAAATGCCTTCTTCATTCTACTCTGGTACAGCCGACCATGGGAGATAGCTGCCAATCTCTTTTCATCTATCAGAATAAGCTGATTCAACCTAGCCTTTTCCCATTATGCTTCATCCAGCCTCACATCAGACAATACCCTTAAAGAAGGAATCTCGACTTCTAATGGTAGGACAGCTTCCGTACCATATACCAATGAGGAAGGTGTTTCCCCATTCGATGTATGCATCAAAGTACGATAACCATGTAAAGAAAAGGGCAACATCTCATGCTAATCTTTATAAGTCACCACCATTTTCTGCATGATCCTCTTGATATTCTTACTTGTTGCCTCAACAACACCATTCATCTTCGAACGGTACAGAGAAGAGTTGTGGTGTTTAATTTTGAAACTCTGGCACAACTCCTTCATCATCTTATTATTCAAATTCAAACCATTGTCAATAATGATTCGTTCTGGTACCCGTAACGACATATGATGTCTTTCTTTATAAAACGAGCAACCACTTACCTGGTGACATTGGCAAAGGAAGTTGCCTCTATCCATTTGGTAAAATAATCAATTGCTACCAAAATGAAGCGATGTCCATTTGGAGTCGGCTTAATTTTTCCAATCATATCAATGCCCCACAATGCAAAGGGCCAAGGAGATGTTAACATATTTAGAGGGATTGGTGGCACATGCATTTTATCAACATAAATCTGACATTTATGGCATTTTCTGGCATACATAAAACAATCGGGCTCCATGGCCATCCAGTAATACCCTGCTCTCAATAATTTTATAGACATTGCATGCCCACCAACATGAGTACCAAAAAAACTTTCGTGGACCTCCTCCATCAGCAAACTTACTTCATTTTCATCCACACAATGCAACAAAACCATATTGGAGTTTCTTTTGTACAACACATCATCCTTGTTCAAGTAGAAATTATTCGACAGCCTCCTTAAAGTCTTCTTATCTTTACTTGATGCCCCAGGTGGATACTCTTGAGTCTTGAGAAAATTTATGATGTCAAAATACCATGGCTTTCTATCTGACGCTTCTTCAACCGCGAATACAAAAGTTGGTCTATCAAGATGCATAATAGTGATTTCGGGAGCTTCATTCCAGAAATTCACATTATACATTGATGATAACATTGCCATAGCGTCTACCATCTGATTTTCAGCCCTCGGTACATGATGAAATTCAATCCTGTCGAAGAAAGGCAACAATATTCTTGCATAGTTCTTATAAGGCACCAGGTTGGTCTGACGGGTTTCCCAATCTCCTATGATTTGATTGACGACTAAGGTCAAATTACCATACACATCTAGATTCTTGATTCTTAAATCAATAGATTCTTCTACACCGATGATGCATGTTTCGTATTTGGCTTCGTTATTGGTGCAAGTGAATGTTAATCGGGTAGTGAAGGGTATGTGAGAAACGTGAAGAGTTATAATAATTGCCCCGATTCTGTTGCCGTATGAGTTAACAGCACCATCGAAAACCAACTTCCACTAAGACCCAATCTCGGGACCTTCGTCGGGTAAAAGTTCATCGTAGTTCTTCATCTTCAAAAACATTATATCTTCATCAGGAAACTCAAACCTCATTGGTTGATAATCTTCAATTGGCTGTTCGGCAAGATATTCTGACAGAACACTCCCTTTAATGGCCTTTTGGGGAACATACTGAATGTCGTACTCTTCCAAAACCATCTCCATCTAGCAATTCTTATGGAAAGCTCTTTCTTCTCAAATACCTATTTGATCGGATTCATCTTTGAAATCAACATGGTTGTATGGTTTAACATGTACTGCCTCAAGCGTTTAGCTGCCCAAGCAAGTGCACAACATGTCTTTTCTAGCATCGAGTACCTTAACTCACAATCAGAGAATTTTTTACTTAAGCAATAAATAGGTTGCTCTTTCCTACCTGTCTCATCGTATTGACGGAGCACACAACCTATCGAATTCTCAAGAACCGTCAAATACATAATCAGAGGTCTTCCTGCGACTGGAGGCATTAATATTGGAGGCTCCTGCAAATACTCTTTTATCTTCTCGAAACCTTCTAACAGTTTTCATTCCAAGCAACCGCTTGATATTTTCGTAACAATTTGAAAATAGACTCACAAGTAGCTGTAAAGTGAGATATGAATCTCGCGATGTAGTTCAGTCTCCCAAGAAAACCATGGACCTCTTTCTCTGTTCGTGGTTCAGGCATTTCTTAAATCACTTTTATCTTTGCAGGATCCACCTCAAATCCCCTTTCACTGGCGATGAAACCCGGAGCTTCCCCGAACTCACCCCGAAGGTGCATTTGTTAGGATTCAACCTCAGCTTGAACTTCCTTAACCTTTCAAAAAACTATAGAAGATTGACCAGATGTCCCTTCTCCGTCTCTGACTTTGCAATCATGTCATCAACATATACTTCGATCTCATGATGAATCATGTCATCACCATTGCCGCTGATAAGTTGCCCCTACATTTTTCAATCTAAAAGGCATAACTTTGTAGCTAAAGTCCCCCGCGGTGTGATAAAAGTAGTTTTCTCCATGTCCTCTAGGGAAATTTTGATTCAGTTATACCCAAAGAAGCCATCCATGAAGGAAAACACAAAATATTGAGCAGTGTTATAAACCAAAACATCGATGTGGGGGAGTGGGAAATCGTCTTTCGAGCTCGCTCTATTCAGATCTCGATAATCGACGTACATCCTGATATTCCCATCTTTCTTAGATACATGAACAATATTGGCGACCCACAAAGGGTAATTAGTGATGGCAAGAAAACCAGCATCCAACTGCTTTTGAACTTCCTCTTTGATCTTGACTGCCATATCAGGTCTGGTCCTCCTCAACTTCTACTTCACGGGCGGACATTCTTCTCGAAGAGGTAGATGGTGCATCACTATATCAGTATCCAACCCTGGCATATCCTGATAAGACCAAGCGAAGACATCTTTATAATCATGAAGCATCTCTACCAATCTTCCCTTGACATCGTCTTCCAATGCAGCCCAACTCTGACTTCCTTCTTGTCATCTTCAGTACCCAAGTTGACAACTTCAATATCCTCCTGATGAGGCAGAATAACCCTTTCCTCTTGCTTCAGCAATCTGGCCAGCTCTTCAGGTAGGTCACAATCTTCATCAGTCTCTTCTTCAGCTTGGTAAATAGAGCTATCAAAGTCATATGTCGAATCTGGGCTGATGGTATCCGAGATGTGAAACCTGTATGATTGATGTTTTATGCTTATTATGATATGAAAACAGACACAAACACATTTCCATTTTACTGTTTTAATAAAAAATGCACGAAAAGCAAACAAAAGAAAAACAAGGATAAAAAAATTTTTAATGCAAAAAGGACATCCTTTCATTCATGATAAAAGTTTGAAAATAATCAGAGGGGTCCTACAAGAAGAGTCACTAAGTCTTGGGCAGAATGTAGGACCAGACATTGTAAAAAACAAACGAGAATTACTCTTCTGATGTAACTTGGATGATTTCCTCCACAGTTCAGTTGCAAAGCTTTTGCCCAGGGACACACACACAAATATAAGCATCCATATCACAATTGTTGTCTCCTTCGTCACCCTCAACAACACTTATCCTATCAAATATAACCCCACCATTTGTAAATCAAACAGGTCCTTTGTATTTTGGAGGATCCGTTGAAGAAGAAGAGGGACTATATCCCAAACCGAACTTGTCGTGCTAGCAGGTACGTCAAGTACCTGGCCCCATTCCTGGGAAGACCCAAATTCCACTATAGCACGGGCTTCCTTGAATGATGACATCAAGACCTCTAGACCCTTAGCTTCTACAGAAGGCTTCTCCTGAATTTGCACTGTTTTAAAAGCTTGGCAAAATGTCTCGTAGATTTCACTGTCCACTTCCACATATTTAAAGGATGATAACTGACTGACCATGATGTCTTCCTCTCTGCAAACAGTAACCACTTTCCCCTCTATCATATATTTCAATTTCTAATGCAATGTGGAAGTAACTGCCCTAGCAGAACGTATCCAAGGTCGGGCGAGCAAACAACTGTAAGCTGGCTGGAGGTCCATGATATAAAACGTTGCATCAAAAATATTCGGCCCCACTTGTAAGGGCATAGTGATCTCACCAAACACCGACCTCTTAGAACCATCAAAAGCCCTCACAATCAAGTCGCTTGCCGTGCAAATCAACCCTTGAGTATCCAGCTTCATTAAGGCTTTCTTTGGCAGTACGTTAAAGGACGAACCCATGTCTACTAAGACGTGAGATAACATAGCCCCTTTGCACTCCATAGATATATGTAGAGCATGATTATGGTTCCTCCTGGAAGGAGTCAAATCCAAGTCTAAAAAACCCAACCCATTTCCAGTATTCACATGAGCCACAACTCCTTCTAGCTGATTCACCAAAATCTCTTGTGGCACAAATGCTGAATTCAGAATTCTTAACAGTGCATTCTGGTGTGCCTCAAAGCATAATAACAGCGAGAGGATCGAAATATTTGATGGAGTCTGGTATAAATGATCTACGATCTTGTAATCACTTTTACGGATAAGCCTCGTGAATTCTTCGGTATCCTTCACAAAAGAATCTCTATCAACTTGTTGTAGTACATCTTCTACCATAGCCTTACCTTTACCCTTATCACTTCTATCAACATTAGTTTCATGCGGAGAGAAAACTCTGCCACTCCTTATTATTCCCCTTGCTCTGACAATGTTTTTAACCCAACTACCTCCGTATGATGAACCCACCAACTCCTGCTTTTCCTCGTTGCAAAACACCTCTACCTCATAATTCCAGGGAATGGCCTTGGTGATTTCATAAGGTACTGGTCCTAGAGTAGTAATAATGACTAGAGCTTGCCTTAGCGGTGCTAAGATGTTAATCGTCTGGTACAGAATTGAAATCGTTGCAACTTCATCCCGTTCATTATTAATCTTCTTAATCACTTTTTCTCCTACAACCCTGTCAAACTGTAAACTGCCTTCATCAATCAAACTTTGAATATGACTTCTCAAAGAACTGCAACCCGCTGGACGCGCAACACAATCTGAATAACCTTATAAATAACCAGGATAGACACCTCCCTTTAGCAGTTTATCTTTTACAAAGCTCAAAGGTGTCTTCAGTTCTGCAACATCAGTTATCAAGTTCAACCTCTCTCCTTCAATAATAGCACTGGCTCTGGCCACCCCATGATTGGGCATCGGGTTCTAATTTACATTGGGGGTTTCATTTGTGAAATTTATTGCTTTTGAGTCGAGTAAATCTTGAACCTTATGCTTAAACTCTTTGCAATTATCAATATTATGGTATGGAGCTCCAGAGTGGAACTCACACCTAGTGTTTGCATCATAACCTGGTGGAGGTGCACTAGTGAGCGGCGCCAAAGCTCTCTTCTGAATGAGATGTAATTGTAACAATTGATGCAAGAGCTATGAGTAAGGCATGGGAGGCGTGTGAAATTTCCTGTTAACCATCCTTCCTCTGTCTTGATAACGACGAGGCGTAATTGCTTGTTGCTGCGGTACAGCCGAAATAGCTATACTGGCAACTTGTTGTTTATGTTGATATTGAGGTTGATATTGATGTTGAGGTTGATGTTGTGCCCAGTTTCTACCTCTATAGGCTAATATAGCATTCATATCTCCTTCTCTCTTCTTTGGGTTTCCATTGTAAGGTTTCTTCATCCCTCCCGATGAAGATCCTGCCCCACTCGGTATTTGTCCTGTCTTTATTCTGTTTTCCACCCTCTCTCCTACCATTACTAGATCCGAAAATCTTCCGGATGTACACCCAATCAATTTTTCAAAATATGTTCCTGGAAAGGTTGCCATGAACATGTCAATCAATTCACGCTCCACCATTGGAGGCTGTACTCTGGCTGCTAACTCTCGCCACCTCTAGGCGTACTCATTGAACCCCTCATTATTCCTTTGTGACAAATTTTGTAACTACACCCTATTAGGCGCCAAGTCACTGTTGTACTGATAATGACACACAAATTCTTCTCCCAATTCTCTCCAACTTCTTATATGTGTGCTTTCTAGACCCATACACCACTCCAAAGAAGGACCTGACAGACTGTTTTAAAAGAAATGCATCAAAAGTTTCTCATCATCTGAGTAGGTTGGCATTTTCCGAAAATAAACCTTGAGGTATACTTTGGGACAAGTCGTCCCTTTGTACTTATCAAAATCTAGTACTTTGAACTTTTGAGGAATCCTGATCCCTGGCACCAGTCCCAGATCCGACATATCGAGTCCCAACGAATTTTGATTCTCGAAGGCTTTCATCTTTTCTTCAAGCAGTTTAAATCTTTTATCAGCTTCCGTGGGAAGACCCACATCCAAGTCTCTCATTGAAAACACATCTTCCTAATCATCCTCTTCCTAATAGGGACCTGCAGCTTCGTGTACAGCTCCCATACTACCTCCAGCACCTGCTATATGAATTCCAGCCTAATGACCTCCGCCCGGAGGGTTAATCACAGTCAGAATACCATTAACCTGAGGAACATTGTCATCAACTGGAGGAGGGATAGCAGCAGTCCCTCCATGTAAAATGCCATTGCCATCCACCCGTGCTATTAGTGGTTGTACCTGTTGCGGTGAGAATCGTGATACCAAGCTATTGATTAACTTGAATCTTAAATTCTTAAACTCACAACCGGACTTTAATTTATCCAAAGGAAAGGTCTAAAGAAAGAAAGAACCTTTTGCACGATGTAACAACAACGCTAAGAGATTCGGGGATCGGGGGTTGGTTATGCATAAGGTAGGTATTTCACATCCTAAACATCTGTAGTACTCTACAGGAACCTTTTGTTTGTTTGTATGCTAAGTTTGGTGAATGTTTGCTAAGGTTTGGGGTTGGGTAAAAGGTGAAGGTTAAAACCTAAAGATAGTTTCTAAACTTGCTCGCAAAGACATCGCGTCCTCTGCCTACGCATCCTAACTAGGATAGAATCAGAGCAATCGTAGTTCACCTTGCTAGGGATGAAGAACGCCTGATTATGATCAAGGTTCAAAGGGGAACAAACATTACAATGCTTGTGTAGAGTTTAACAAAACTCTCTAAATCTATATTGTGGCACTCAAGAGTGGAGTAAGTAATCATTACTATGATTCTTATAGAGTTTACAAACTCTATCCTAGGGTTCTAGTTGAAGAAACACTCCTAGTAAGGGTGGGTTTTTTGGACTTAAGGCAAAGTCTGATGGCTTATACTAAGGTTCAAAATGACTTCACAAAGTCAAAGGGAAAGGGTAATGAACTATCCATGACACAAGGGTCAACGGAGAGACTTTTCCTTTGGAAGGAGAGAGATAGGCAACTTGGATGAGAACTAAAAAGTTCCATCACTTGGGGAATAAATACTTAACAAAGCAATAAACAACTTAAACAAGAAGAAAAAAGGATATGGTTACAACCAAACAAGCATGCATATCACAATAAGCAGGGATTAAATGGATACAAATAGTTACAACCGAGAATCAAATATCTTAACAAAGGTGAAGGTAACAACCCAAAAGACATATTAACAAATATGAAAACAACAATCATACAAATAAGTCACAACTTAAAATGATCATGTTATAAATTCAAATGTAACAACATTTAGGCATTGATCACAATCAAATACGCAAGGAACGTCCACAACAGTTAAATTCAAGACCTAGGAAGAAAACAATAAATTTATGGTGACCACCAAAGGAAGGCAAACCTAACATGTTAACTAACACATAGGAATCACATATCAATAAATCTCACAAGATAAATCAAGCATGGTATGAAAGAAATTCAATTAAGACGTAAGGTAACGGCCTTAAAGAGAACCCAACTAACAAGTAGGCAAAAAGGCATTGTAAAAACAAACAATTGAAATTTTAATCCATTAAATGAAAACAAACATTACAATGAGCAATTTGCAAAAAGAACGGGTTAAAAACAATGAAGAATGAACAAGTTATGAATTTTGAAGTTTTAATGATTTTATGAAAATAAAATAAACAAGTGATAAAAAAAAATGGCATGGGAAGGGATTGAACCCATGCCCTTGGGGTTCACAAACACAACAACTATCCACTGGGGCACAACGCGCGCGCATGAATGGAAAAGCAAGAAAGAAGAAAATGATAAAACAAGGCAATATGAAAAATAAAACCAAAAGAGTTGATCACCAAGGATCGAACTCAGGTCAGGCATGGCAAAGGGTATAAGGCGCGCAAGTGTCTACCACTGGGGTTGGCTATACATCCAAGTATTAAGCCACCCCCATAAATAGATAAAGCTACTTATGATGGAAAATCTGGGCCAAAAACAAACCAATCAAACCAAATACGCGAAGGATCCAAACTTGATCAAAACTCAATCTTTTTTCAAGAAATTTTAGTCAAACCTGATTGTTTTTTGATGAGGATTATGATGGTATTAACAAAAGTTTGAAATAATATCCATAAAGTAAAACACGATAGCACATGCATATTGGCATTTTGAGATGCATTTAGGAAAACCACACCAGTTCTGAGGTCATACACATCAAATAGGCATTGCACACAAGTCATACACATCATAACATATGGGTTAAACACTTAGGGCCCAAGCATAGATCAACACAATTGGAAATGGCTCATGAATTGCAAACATGGCATGAAAAAGGCAGCAAGCTGTCAAGGGTGCAGATGAAAATGTTCAATGTACATACATAGCCTAACAGTTCTAAACATGTCATTTGATGCTCTTTAAAGTTTACAAACCAAGCAAGCATGTCTCAGGTAGAGGAAATAAGTAAGATGACAGCATATTGGTGAACTTGTGAAAAATAGTGAACTTGTTTTCAAACAAACACCAATACATGACCTCAAATCAAAAACCAAACTGTTAAAAATTAACACAAACAAACAGTTACATCATGTACACATATGGCTAATTCAAATGTGAAAAGGGAAGGGGTCAAAAATTGGACAGCAATAGCAGCTAAAGCAGCAGGCCAAAACCAAAGGGCCCTACTGCCTAGTTTTCAAACAACAGGCCAAACATGGATACATATCAAAACTTGATCAAAACAAAACAAGAAAATCATGAGGCCTCAACCAACATACTTAAAATGCAATGAGAAACAAGCATATAACAATCAGAATGCCCAGGTCATAACCAAAATAAGGATGTCAAAACCATGCCAAGTGAAATGAAAGAATGCAATTTGAAAGCCAAATCATGAAACAAGCATAACCAGGTTGAACAGACCTATCGCACGAACCATAAACATGATACTAAGTGTTTCTACACTTCAAGATTTACCACAAACCCAACAGAAAAGAAAATCATATGCCAACTGCTCATAAACACATAAAGATGCATAATTGAAGGCAATGACATGATTGGAACAGGTTGGACCAGACAAACATCATATACAATATTCAAACATGTCTATGAATGGTGTTACAACTTAAGAATGACCAAAAAATGCATACAACACAAACTGGTTCACAAATTGCAATGGTAACATACATGGTAGCAGGTTGTCAAGCAGAAAAGGCATAGCATTCACAAAGATGTTTGGTTCATGTACACATACAAATCCTAAACATACTATCTAGAGGTCCTATGCTCATGGAATAATTCAAAACAACACAAATAGCAAAGTGAAGTGTGTGCTGCAGCTGTCGAATTGCAAAACAGTTTTGGCAGCAGTGTGAGGGTACAAGCTAGTGAATGGTCTCATGTTATAAGAATAGCACATACACATCATAAACATAGAAATAGACGAGTTCAAACTCAAACAGCAGTCATATTAGAAACAGGACAAGATTTGGCATGGTGATGGCATATTTTGGCTTAAAATGCATTTTAAGAATGAAATGAGGAAACAAGTGGAAACAGACCATACAATCATCACACACACATCACAATCATGAAAATGAAAGAGATCATGCTTAGAAATTCAGGCTTATGCAAACAGAAATGAATTTGGCATGTTGATGGCTATGCAAAAGCAGTTTTAAAACAAACTTGGTGGTACAGCAGGGCAACTGTCAAGTAAAGAGTTCTATGCTAAAACAAATGACATACACATACCACAAATATGCAAAAGGATAAACTGATGCCTCAAAATCAATTCAAAACAAAACCAAACAGAATATGGCATATTGATACCTATTGAAATGCAAAAACCAACTCATTCAGGAAGCAGGCAAGTTTATGGCAGTTGGGATAATTAGGCATCACATACAAGTTTAAAACAAGTAGAATAATGATTCTAGGCACATGGATCAAGCAAAAATCAGTTGAAACAGAAAATGGCAAGTGATTGATATCATGAAGTTTTGAAAATGCAAGTGGAGGATGAAAAGTTGTTTTGAAAAAGTAAGGCCAGACTGAACATATACATACCACACACAACTTCTAAACATGTTAAATGATGTTTCCACAACTAAAGATCACACGCAAACTGCTCAGAATAAGAAATGACATGTTGGTTCAAACATTTGACAGCAAACACACAAAACCTCACAGCTAGCCTCAATAAACAAATCTCATGTTTTCAATATTTTCAACAAGTCTCAAATGATATAAACATAAACCAAAACATAACAAATCAACATTTTAAACACTTGAGATGAAACATGGCAAGCACAAGCAGTCTAACACAAAACTCATGACAATGGTATATCAAAAAGTATCAAGTATCACAACAAACCAAACTAGATTCAAACATGACCTAGGGGCAGAGGAAACTCATGAAACAACTAACAAGTCATCCAAACATCACCAATAAACCAGGGTTGCTAGATTGTATTAAGCATAATAACATTACCATGTTTGGATCTCTAAAACTACCTTATAGACAAATTTCTCCAAACAAGTTGTACACAACACCAAAGTTCCATATTGGTAACATATCATCAACACATGATTCATGAATAATATACTTTAACAAAAGAAATACCATAGCCACAAACATAAGATCTTGACAAAGAACCAATATGGGACAACATGACTATATTTTCACAACAAGCACTTCAAAATTGCAAAACATGACAATGTATGCATAATAAAGAGGTTGAGCATTACATACCTCTTGTAGACTTTCTTGAACAAGCTAAAAAACTAAGAAACCCAAAGATCTTCTTCTTTGGCAAAGATTTGGAGCTTTCTTCCTCTTGAAGTAATAAACTATCTTTCAAGACAGTTTGAGTTATGAACTTCCCAGCTGGTTTTTGAGACTTTGGACAGTTGAGATATGATATATATGAGGTGTTAGGAGTGTGAGGTGGTGGGAAAGGCCTTAAGTAAAGACTTGGCTTCCAAAGTGCATGAAAGTCAACATATGAAGGTATGAAGGTTGACTTTTAGATTGATGAGTTTTTTGATGAAAGTAATGGTTGGAACAGTTTCAAATGGCCATTTTAAGGGTATGTAGATGGTCTTTGAAGTGTTTTGATGTTTGGAACAAGAAATAGCATGAAAAGTGAAAAGTGGTGTTTTTGTGATTTTTTAAACTCAAGAAATTTCAAGCAAGGTTAAGAATGAGAGATCTATGAGTTTCTTGTGTGTTCTCAATAGTTATGGTGTGTTTTTGTAACACAGAGAGAGGTCTCTATTTATAGGGAAAATGAAGGTGAGGGCAGCCTTGGCTTTTCCACATTTTGGAGGGAGATTGTGAAGTTTTGAATGAATCTTGCCAAGATCTTTGTGGCAGCTCTACACATCAGTTCCATGGGCAAATGCTGAGCAAAAATCAAGTGAGATGGGAGAGATGAGATGACTGAAGTGAGGCTAGGGGACTGCAGCTGCCCAATCTCTTTGAAAAAGTTTCTCTTTCATGGCCTTTAAATGATTATTTTAATGGCCACTTGCTCCAAGTTGCAACAACCCATCAATCCTTCATTTCTTCTTGTTTTTGCATCATCTAAGCTTCATAATATCAGAATAGAACATGATCCAATGGTTGAGGGTGGCCCAAGTTGACGAATTTTGAATTTTGGGAAATGTTGAAGTAGTGACTTGGCAGCCCCAACTTCCATGACCCATAACTTTCTGCTCACAAATGCTATTGAGGATTTCTACCATAATTTAGAAAGCCCTCAAGTAGCTCTATAACTTTCATGTTTTTGAGATTTCCAAATTCTAGATGGAACTAGGTTGAAAAACCCCTCCAAGTTGCTGAAAAAACCTACTTAAAAGGCTAAATAACTTAGAATTTTTCTAAGTTATTTCCCTTCTTAAAATGAACTTGATCATATCTCCAAATCTATGCATTTTTTGATCATGGACCACTTTGGGACTTTTGTAGGACATGTCAAGAGCTTTCCAATGAGCTTTGAACCACCTCAATTGGATGTGTGGTTGAGGAGTTATGGTCTTGCCCCTTTCAAAACCCTAATTCCTGACTTTTACAATTACTTCCTAACCCTTGATCCAATGGTCATGAAATTTTATGGGAATGTTTAATATGACATAAGGAGCATTTTTTATTCACATCTTGAAGTCAAATTACTTATGGTTGAAGAGTTGACGTTTCGGTCAACCATACGATCAATCGATGACTATCGGACCGTCTGTTCATGTTCCGGGTATTCTGAGGCCTTGAAAATCTTTGGATAGACTTTAATAAGCCATGGAATTTATTGGACCATGATCCCACCATTGAAACACTTTTTAAATCAAAAGTCAAACTACAGTTGACTTTTCCTAATCGAAAACCCTAATCGGGAATCCTGAACTACACTGTTCTCAATTCTTGGGTGACAACCTCAAATTGGATTCATACTTGAACCAATGTAGTATCTTTGATATTGTTTATAGTTGAATCAATCCAATACATTGATTGATCAAACCACCGAAGCCTCGATTTTTGACGGTACGGAACCCTGATTCATCTGCATCTTGACAAAGATAAACTTGAAATGGGTTAAGGTTAGTTAATCAAATGAATATGATCCGAAAATGATGATGAGGGTCTAAGGGGTAAAAATTTGGGGTGCAACAGTACCAAAGTTCTCAATTGCTCCTACCCATTGGCTACACTTTGTATCATCTCTGTGAATTGTGTCATTCTGTCCCTGACCTCCTACAACTCATGTTGTAGTTGATCCATAACTCTCTGTTGATTCCCTCTTGTAGAATACCTATGGAAAACTGGATCTGCTATCCTGTTGACTATTGAAGAAAACCAAACAGAGATAAGATTGATGGCTCCAAGAACACCTGTTATGCAAATGAAAATGATGATGCAAAATGCAAGCATGTATATGTGATTCAAGGAGATCTCCCCCTTCATTCTAGTTCCACAAATAAATAAAAAAATAGGAGAAATAAATGGAAGAATCAGAAAACACTCATAAATAAAAAGAGAATGAAAGTCAACGTATACAAAACATCAGCAAGAAATACAACTGCATACAATCTTACGACCCCATCCAATAGATCTGGTGATGGTCAAAATACAAGACAAGAAAAGAAGAAATACTACTAAGATACTGTATCAGATAACTTTCTTCAACCACTGTAAGACTTATACAATGTCTGAGCTTCTTTTAGCAATTCTTTTAAGTTCGGATGTTCAGGCATTTGATAACACGAAATCATATAGATATTTTCATGCATAATTCAACTAAAGTCTAACCGTTTTCGATCCGATTTCGGGTTATTTCCGTGTATTTGTCTGATGTTTTTGCAGGTATTCAACGATCACGTCTAAACAAGGCAACATGAAGAAAAGAAGCAATCCCAGATGAAATATGGACGAAAAAGGAGTGAAAACACAATGAAAAGCGCAGCAATCAGTTTTTGCTGATGTGACGACCGTCACAGCTTCATGACGACCGTCACACGGGTGACGACCGTCACACCTTGTGACGACCGTCATGCAGGCAAAAACGCCCCACTCAGATTACACGTCAAAAGAGCAGTTCCAATTCCCATTAAGTGGTCCACTACTCCCTAAATTATCTGCCTCAAGGTCCATCATCCTCAGAGATAACCGTTGGGATTCCACTTCTATAAAAAGGGAAGCAGGGGACTTCAAAAAGAGGGCTGCATTCATACCACGAAGTGCTGCCGAATTTAATTTCCAGAGCAAATTTACTTTCCAGTTTTTATTTGTATTCCTTTCCTTTATTTCCCTTTTCAATTCCTCGTTCCCATTTCCGCTCTTCTGTAATACCTATTGCACTGTACGATCAATTTGGAACTAAAGATCAGAATCCTGCCAACATCTGTGGAGGATCTGCCCAAAGGCCAATTGGCATTATTTACAGGTTTTCATTTTGATCGACTTCTGTTTTATTATAATGCAATTTATTATTTATTATTATTATTTATGTTTTGTTTTTCCCAATTCCATGTCTAGCTAAACTTAGGTAATCGATATGTAGTAATAATTCGAATGGGATTTGATAACTCTTGTTTGAAAACTTTCTTTTCACAAAAATAACCTATGGTCTAAGTGTTTAAAATTGATTCACGAAATAAACTTCGTCGCGAAAGCGAGAACTTATTTAAAAGTAGTTTTGCCACGAAAGTGAGAGATTAATTAAGATACGAACCAACAAGCGAAAGCTGCGGTAAGGTCAGATAGTAAACACTAGGCATTTGTTTTAGTAACAGCGAAAGCACTTTAAAACGAATTAGAACTTAGAGATTTCCAAAAAATAGTTTTAACCCCGAACGGGATACGAAAGTGTACGTTTGGCCCTTAGGATTATGATTAGCGTCAATAACCATCGTGAGACGAGAGTCTTCAAATCTCCATTTTCTGCTTAATTAAACTGTGAAAACTATTTCATACACCAGTAACTTATCAAATACCTGAAGAACACAATTACTATGTATCGATTCAATTAATTAAAATCTAAACAGTAATCTTAGTTCCCCCTTTTAGTGACAATCTTATTCCCTTAAAACATATTCTACCTAGCTAAACATAGTAACTCCCGAGAACACTAGTTTGATTATGAGTCCCTGTGGGATCGATATCTTTTATTACTACGCGATAGACTGTGCACTTGCAGTTAGTTGTATTAGACATAGAAAGTCGCAATCAAGTTTTTGGCGCCGTTGCCGGGGACCCGTTTAGTCAATAGTGTAACCTTCTGTTACGCCGTATAGACTAGGTAAACAATTTTCATTTTTCCTTTACTAGTGTTGTCGATTGTATGCCAAGTGATCGCCCACAAAGCGATATCTTGAAACCTTTTGTCGCAGAACTAGAACGCTTCTTACATCTAAGAAGCCGAATCATTGAGTACCAACTCAAACATAACATTCCCGATCCTCTCACTCCCATTCCCAAATCCGAAGAAGAACCGACGATGGCTGAAGGACCTCCGAACAAACCGCTGAAGGCATACGCTACACCATCTCAGATGGAGCCTAGAAGTAGCATTGTTGCCCCAGCTATTACCCGAAATGATTTTGAGCTGAAACCATCATTGTTGTCGGCTGTACAACAAAACCAATTCTCAGGAAACGCAACTGAGGATCCGAACGAACATCTAACGAAGTTTGTACAATGCGCAGACACAGTGAAAGCAAATGGAGTAACTCCAGACGCGATAAGACTTCATCTCTTCCCATTTTCTCTTAGAGACAGAGCATGGACATGGTTGCAATCGTTACCATCCAACTCCGTTACGACGTGGGAGCAATTGAAGAACGTCTTCTTAGCGAGATATTTTCCACCAAGCAAAACTGCTATGCTTAGAGCTCAAATCAACGGATTTCGACAGAAAGATACTGAATCTCTCTACGAAGCATGGGAACGATTCAAAGATATGATGAGAACATGTCCTCACCACGGTCTAGAAGACTGGGTGACAATCCATACTTTCTATAATGGGCTTCTATACAATACTAGATTGACAATAGACGCTGCCGCGGGTGGTGCACTTATGGATAAGCCATATGATGAAGCCTATCAATTAATAGAAAACATGTCACAAAACCATTGCCAATGGGGAGGTGAACGCTCCAAATGAGAAAACCACAGCGAAAGGTGGGATGTATGAAATCAGCAGCCTTGAAAAGTTCAATGCTAAAGTAGATGCTCTAGCACAAAAGATCGATAGTCTGACCGTTAACCCCACTGCAACTATCGCTGCAGTAACTCCAAATTGCGAGTTATGCGGAAGCACCACTCATAATGCACCCGAATGCCCATTTCTAGCCGGAATCCCGCCAGACTAGGTAAATTATGCCCAAGGCAATCCCTACGCAAATACCTACAACCCAGGTTGGCGAAATCATCCAAACTTTTCTTACAAAAGCGAAAATGCATTGCAAATGCCTACTGCTCCGCAAGGATATCAAAAACCAGCTGCTCAGAATGCACCTAGGAAATCAAACCTCGAATTGATGATGGAAAAGTTCATAGCTACTCAAGCTCAAACGAACAAAGAGTTCCTGAATCAAAACATACACACTAGCGAGCAAATTAAACAGTTGACAGGAAAAGTAGACGCTTTAGCCACCCACAACAAAATGTTAGAAACTCAGATATCACAAGTGGCTCAACAGCAAGCATCTGCTGCCGCACCTGCTGGCACATTTCCTGGACAACCCGAACAGAATCCCAAAGGCCAAGCAAATGCTGTGATACTAAGAAGTGGAAAAGAATTGGACGAACCGATCGATCCGAGGACCGAAAACTCAGCCATGCAACAGAAACCAACTGAACAAGTAGAAAAGGAATCTGAGTTAGAGAAGAAGGAGGACAACGAGAAGGAGGATACCGCGAGTGAAAAAACTCAAGCACCTCCAGCGCCATATAAACCACCTATTCCTTATCCGCAAAGACTAATAAACTCTAAAACTTCAGGACAGTTTAAGAAATTTGTAGAGCTCCTTAAACAGTTGAATATTACTATTCCTTTTACAGAAGCGATAACTCAAATGCCGTCATACGCCAAATTTCTCAAAGAGATCCTGTCGAATAAGAGAAAGATCGAGGATAACAAAACAGTTACACTTACTGCAGAGTGCAGCGCTATTATTCAGAATCGCATGCCTCCTAAATTAAAAGACCCAGGTAGTTTCTCCATACCCTGCGTCATAGGAAAGTTCGTAATAGACAAAGCTCTATGCGATTTAGGAGCCAGTATCAGTGTTATGCCCTTATCTATATGCAAAAAGCTGAATATGGGAGACCTCAGGCCGACCAAAATGTCCGTACAATTAGCTGACAGATTAGTGAAATACCCCGTCGGAATACTGGAAAACGTTCCAGTACGCATAGGACAATTCTACATCCCAACCGACTTCATAATCATGGACATCAAGGAGGACACTATAACCCCAATTATCCTAGGAAGACCATTCCTAGCTACAGCCGGAGCGATTATAAACGTGAAGAAAGGAAGGCTAACATTCGAAGTAGGAGAAGAAAAGATAGAGTTCATTCTCACCAAGTTCTTACAAGCACCAGCAATAGACGATACCTGCTATTTAGTAGACGAAATTGACGAATGCATAAGAGAACTTGAAAATGAAGAGACCACATATTCAGAAATAATAAAGATTCAAATACCCGACATTTCTGAAGACGATAATTGGCGTAAACCGTACAAAGACGATAGCCTAAGCGAAAGCTTAGCACTGACACCAAATCATATGCCAGGTCCGAAGAACCCATCTTTAGAACTTAAAACACTACCCAAAAACCTCAGATATGAATTTCTAGACGATGAACTAAAAAGACCAGTGATAGTCAACGCCGACTTAGGACAACCAGAAACCGAAAAGTTATTAGAAGTCCTAAAGAAGTACCCCACCGCGTTAGGCTATAACATAAGCGATCTAAAAGGTATAAGCCCTTCGATCTGTATGCATCGAATTACAATAGAGGAAGACTCTAAAACCTCTCGAGAGCATCAGAGAAGACTAAACCCCATCCTGAGCACTGTAGTCAGAGATGAAGTAAAGAAATTACTAGATGCAGGAATCATCTATCCGATCTCCGATAGCGAATGGGTTAGCCCAGTTCATGTCGTACCAAAGAAAGGAGGAGTCACAGTAGTTAAAAACGAAAAAGGCGAATCGATAACAAAAAGAGTCGTGACTCGAAGTAGGATGTGTATTGATTATAGGAAGCTTAACAAGGCTACGCGCAAAGATCACTTCCCGCTACCCTTCATAGACCAAATGTTAGAAAGATTAGCCAAACATTCATATTTCTGCTATCTAGATGGTTACTCAGGATTCTTCCAAATTCCCATCCATCCTGATGACCAAGAAAAGACTACATTCACCTGTCCTTACGGTACTTTTGCTTACCGCCGAATGTCGTTCGGACTCTGTAACGCTCCAGCAACCTTCCAAAGATGCATGATGGCAATCTTTGCAGATTTCATAGACGACATTATGGAAGTGTTTATGGACGATTTCTCGGTATGTGGACAAAGCTTCGAAGGATGCTTGCAAAACTTAGAAATGGTACTAGAACGTTGCGTAAAAGTAAACCTTGTCCTAAATTGGGAGAAATGCCATTTTATGGTCCGACAAGGAATAGTTCTAGAACATGTCATATCAGATAGAGGGATTGAGGTGGACAAAGCTAAAATAGAGATTATAAAAGATCTCCAACCTCCAAAATTCGTACGAGAAATACGGAGTTTTCTAGGACATGCCGGTTTCTACAGAAGATTTATAAAAGATTTCTCGAAAATCACAAAACCTTTGACCGGCCTGTTAATGAAAGATGCTGAGTTCGTCTTCGACGACGACTGTTTAAAAGCATTTGAAACATTGAAATCAGCCCTTATCACCGCACCAATCATGCAACCACCAGATTGGAGACTACCGTTTGAAATCATGTGCGACGCGAGTGATTACGCTGTAGGCCCAGTTCTAGGACAAAGGAAGGACAAGAAACTCCATGCTATATACTACGCCAGTAGAACCTTAGATCCTGCCCAAATGAACTACGCTACCACAGAAAAGGAACTTCTAGCAGTTATATTTGCGCTTGACAAATTCCGTTCTTACTTAGTAGGAGCAAAAATTATAATATACACAGACCACGCTGCCATAAGGTACCTAATAAGCAAAAAGGATGCCAAACCAAGACTATTGAGATGGATCCTGTTATTACAAGAGTTTGACTTAGAAATCAAAGATAAGAAAGGAACCGAGAACGTTGTTGCAGATCACTTATCCCGAATAGAAGGCATCAGACACGAACCAGTACCGATAAATGACGATTTCCCGTACAAACGTCTGATAGCCAAATTAGAAAGTGACACACCCAATGCAATCTCAGAAGATCTAGAATTCGAAAAAGCCGTAGAAGCCGTCTATGCCCAAGTCACATTACCTTGGTATGCTGACATCGTTAATTACCTCGCTGCGGGCGTGCTTCCACCAGATCTTACTTATCAGCAAAAGAAGAAATTCTTCCACGATCTGAAACACTATTATTGGTACGAACCCCTACTCTTCAAGAGAGGGGCCGACAACATATATTGTCGCTGTGTCCCAGAGGAAGAAATAGAAAATATTATTTCCCAATGCCACTCAGCACCATATGGTGGTCATGCTAGTACGTCCAAGACGTGCGCTAAGATTCTCCAAGCCGGCCTATTCTGGCCTAACCTCTGGAAAGACGTTCACATCGCTGTGCAAAAGTGCGATAGATGCCAACGAACTTGCAACATCTCACGACGCGATGAAATGCCTCAGAAAGGAATCTTAGAGGTAGAAATCTTCGACGTCTGGGGAATAGATTTCATGGGACCTTTCCCTCCTTCTTTTAGTAATAACTACATACTCGTCGCTGTCGATTACGTGTCTAAATGGATAGAAGCCATAGCTGCTCCAACAAATGACGCACGAGTAGTAATCAAACTCTTCAAAAACACAATCTTTCCTAGATTCGGTGTACCCAGACTCGTCATTAGTGACGGAGGATCTCACTTCATATCACGAATATTCGATAAACTTCTTTCTAGATATGGAGTCAGGCACCGAGTAGCTACACCTTATCATCCGCAAACTAGTAAACAAGTAGAGGTCTCAAACAGAGAAATAAAACAGATCTTGGAAAAGACTGTCGCTACCTCGAGAAAAGATTGGTCATCAAAGCTACAAGAAGCTTTATGGGCTTATAGGACCGCATTTAAGACACCAATAGGTACTACCCCCTATAAATTAGTTTACGGTAAATCCTGCCATCTCCCTGTAGAGTTAGAGCATAAGGCCTTCTGGGCCATTAAGACACTCAACTTCAACTACACCGAGGTAGGAGAAAAGCGAATCTTGAACTTACACGAGTTGGAAGAACTTCGATTAGACGCTTACGAAAATGCCCGTATCTACAAATAACGAACTAAAAAGTGGCATGATAAACGTTCAATCAGGAAACAATTCAGTGTGGGAGACATCGTATTGCTCTTCAATTCACGATTAAAACTCTTCCCAGGAAAACTAAAATCTAGGTGGTCTGGACCCTATGAAGTGACTAAAGTACTTCAGAGTGGAGCTGTCGAAATTACCGATAAGACGAATGCACCATTCATCGTAAACGGGCAACGTCTAAAACATTACAATAAGAACGACAACAGTCCTTAAGTCAGCAATATAACATTGCTTGAGCTTCCAGCTCAGACACCCGAATAGCTTCTCACCAAGCTATCGTCAGGCTTTAGACGTTAAAAACAGCGCTTACTGGGAGGCAACCCAAATTTCCCTCGTCATTGCATTTCATTTTTCCTTAAAATTCTACTTTGAAAAATCCAACAAAAATCCTAAAATTACTACTACTTTCTACTTTCGTTCATTTTCGTACTTTTATTCTTATTTTATTTTTTCTCTTTTGCCTTTTGTTTCTACCACTTTTCGTTTCTAAAAATCCTGACTTCAATTTCTTGTTTTAAATTTTTCAGGATTTTTAAAGCCTTCAAAACATTCCTTCTGTTTTCTCCGAATTACCTGCGAATATGGCCGAGTACGATTTCACAAAGGTTCACTTCAGAGGACTCGCTCAAAAGGCAAGATTTGCAGCACTAACCGAAAGAGAATTCGCCTTAACGCTGTATTATGATAAGGTACTATGGATAAACTAGGAATCACAGATAGCATTCAATACCTGTTCAATCAACTAGGTTGGGAGAACACTGCTCTGAAAACACGCTTCGCTACCTACAAGGATCTTACCTACGAATTCCTTAGTTCCTTCAGATATACACCCAACTATGGTTTTGGATCCAGCACAGAGTTGATTACCTTTCGATTGTTTGGAATGGACCAAACCCACAGCAGGATGTCACTAGCTAACCTCCTAGGATTCCCTAGCGGACCGCATGTGTTCATCAGTGCAGAAGATGACGATATTGATTTGCAACTCGAGCACTTCTGGGGTAGAATCACAGGCGACTATCACCCTGAACCAGACAGAATGTACAATGATGACATTCATAACCCAGCCTTCAGATACTTCCATAAGATACTAGCTCACACCTTGTTAGGAAAAGAAGAAAATATTACCACAGTGTCTAAGGAAGAGTTATTCATCATGTTCTGTGCTTCTCAGGGACGGACAGTAAATGCAGTGCCTTTCATGATGAGATCCTTCAAACGCCTCACGCTGGAACCTCAGACGCCTATTCTTATAGGAGGACTAGTAACAATGATTGCCCACGAGCTTGGCCTTAGATTCCATCTAAATGCCAGCACTCGTTTTGGTACCATCAGACCCATGAACATACAATTCTGCTTTAACAGGCGCATCTTAGGGACTATGGGACCTGGACCGTATGAGTACCTTATTAACGAAAAACCAATACAGCTATTCACACTGCTTGATCATCTGATGACAAGCATCCACAACAAGGATAACTGGCTCTACGAATTGGATGAGCCTATGGGACCTCCTTCACCACAGTCGACACCCCAGGACTATATGTATGACAGTGACCACATCTCTGAGGCACACGACTACATGTACTATGAGGACGCCGCCTCTGAAACTGAAGTAGACCCTATGACTCCTCCACACTACAATACTTATCCTGAGCCTATCCCTGAGGAGACCACCGACAAAATGGATACCGTGTTACTCAGATTGGACGACGTTGATAAAGCTCTGACTAATGTAAAAGCTGATATCGCAGGCATGCACAACGAACTGGTAGGCTTCATGGATCTAGTCTGCGACCAACTCGATTACTATTCACAGAAATTCGATGAGTTGAAGGCACAAAAAGATTAGTTATTAGCTCGTAGCAGTAGTTTCAGTTTAGTCCAGTCTAGTTTAGTTTAATTTAATCATATGGATTTTCCGCTTTGTTCGTTTTCTTTATGTATTACATACAATTGTTTCAATTTTATGTTATTTCAATTCTAGTTTTATTCAATTATTCTGTTTTCGCATTATTTGTTGTTTGTTGGCTGTTATATTACGTCACCGTATCAATACTAAGCTTTAAAATCACCACGAGTACGCCCTCAGAGCAAAATTCTGCGTTCTGCAGATTTTGCTGCTGTGACGACCGTCACAGTCCCATGACGAGCGTCACGCGGGTGACGACCGTCACACCTTTGTGACGACCGTCACGCAGTCCAGAATTGCTATCTGATATAACAGGGTTCGTGTTCCCCTCCACTCCCCCCATTATCACTTTCAAACATCCAAATTCATACCCCACTACGATTTTCGTCCTCCCCACATTGAACTATAAACCTCAACTCCAAATTCAACCTCCAAACCACCGTTCTGTCATTTTTCCCTCTCTAACGAAAAAACCCCAAAACCTCTGAAACCTCTCAATCTTCAACAATGGCCGGAAACGCAAATGTCAGCAACATTTCCTTCCCTGAGGGCGAGTTAGGCGACAGAAAACGAGCACAGTACATTGCATTTCATCAGAGGTCACTCCAGCCAACCCACTACCCGCACCTTCCATCGCTTACGGAGCTCGGACTCCTTGAAGGTGTAACCTGGATGCTTCAACGAGCGGGCATCTGGAACCTCTGCACCAACCCCCAGCCGACCTACGAAGAACTCACTCTTGAGTTCTTGAGTCCGTTCTCGTACGTCACCAGCAGCGGCGAACTCAACCAGCACATAGGTGCCGCTTGTTTCCGAATGTTTGGAGTCAACTATCAGGTGAATCAGAATCAGATCGCCAGCATCCTACAGTTACCTCGCGGCGACAACGCTCATCGCCGCATCACCGACCAGTTCCAGCACGAAGCCTTCGCGCTGTGGTATCAGTTGACCGACCTAAATGACGATGGTTGGGACTCCCTGCATGCCACTCACATCCATAACCCCGCCATCAGGTACTTTCACAGGGCGTTGAGCAACACCATCTTCGCCAGAGACAGCAACCACAAAGTGAACTCCAAGGAGCTCTTCTTTCTTCATTGCGTCTTCAACAATGAACCTGTCAACGCTGCCCCGTTCCTGCTGGCTCACATTCAGGCCAACTGCAACCGTGGCTCGAAGCCATTCTACTTTGGCGGGATTGTCACGGCTATTGCACTTGGGCTGAACCTTGGCGACCGCCTCCAGCACCTCCATTCCATCCCCTCGGTGTTCCTTGACACCGACCACTGCAGGGCCTCCCATCTCATCCGCTCCCGAGCTGACGGGAAATACCATCCGGTTGTGCGTGGCAAGACCGTCAGAAGCATCATCCTTCCGTCCCGCACCCGCATCCATCCAGAGGACCGTACCAACTGGTTGTTCGACCTCACTGCCCCTCCTGCTGTCGCTGTTCCTACTCAAGATCCCACTCATGATTCCGACGATGAAATCCAAGCTGAGTTGGACAGGTCCGAGCAGCCAGAGGCATCGCAGCCTCCTCCTCCAGTAGGTACATCTTCTCGCCGCCGCCGTCACCATCCCGTGCCCGACTACACCGAAGAGGACCTCCGCCGCTCCCTAGACCAGCAGGCACAGATACTCACGATGCTGCAGCAGCAGAACCAGTGAGCTGACCAGTTCGAAGCTTGGCACCGGACTCAAATGCAATAACTTCACACCGGCCAAGCTACGATCACTGAGAGTCTAGCGAATCTGACCCTGCAGGTCGAAGGACTCCGAGACACGGTCTACCACACCGGAGCCATGAGCTATGAGGATAGAGTAGCCCTTGCTAGAGCCAGAGGACGCCAGCGCGGACGTGACAGAGGCCGGGACTAGATTGTCATTTTTTTTCCTTCATTGTTTACTATATCTCAGTTCTTTGTATTTTCATTTTCAGTTGTATCTCCCTCTCGCATGCTTCAAGAATCAGTGAGGACACTGATCGAGATAGTGTAGGAGCGGAGCCTTATTTTCACTGTACTCTGAACTTCCCTTATTTCCTGTATTTCCATTTCACTGCACTTTGAATTTTGGTAATTTCTATTTTTACACTTTCTATTTCTAGCAAATAAAGCTCGTCTATATATTTTTCACGTTACGCAAACAATCCCCACATTATTCAACGTAAACAAAAACTTTCATTTGTTCCTCAAAAGCAAAAGCATCACGAGAATGCACCTGAGTTCAAAACAAGTTTTGAAACTCCGAGGAAACGACAGTTCTAACAAAACCAGTATCGTCCAGACACCTTAGATCTCTAGTTTATGCGAGTCGGTTTCACCACCTACGTGTACCAAAGTCTCAGGTGTCTACGCAAACTCAACCCCAAGTAGTTTATACTAGCAGTCAGCACCATCCTAAAAACACTTCTAAGCGAGCGACCGATGCAAATAAGTGTATGATCTCCAAAAAGATGAAAAATCATGAAAAGAGAGCTAAAAAGCCCAAGAATATAAGATACGTTTCCTTCTAAGTTAGGTGCTCCTCACCCGAGCATTTAGCCCAACGGCACGAAAAACTCATTGAAAAATCAATGACACCAAATTATGATCAATGAAGAAGATCAAAAACAAAAACGAGATCATATTCACTAACAGGTCGACTTGCCATGAAAGTGTGCGGACAACGGGCTTAATGTGATTGCGCTAGAACAAACAGGGTGAACTTGCCACGAGAACCTTGACACCAAGATACAGTATCATGACTGAGACCGATTTGCATAAAAAGGAGACCTCCGGAGACTCGTAGTCCAGTGTCGTCATGATACTCGTCTTGTTCCTACCAAGAATCCCGGCTTTTCCAAACTCTGCGAACGAAGAAGCAGCCTCGTGCTTGCCGACTTTTCCACGTTTTACTTTAGGACAAGCAAAGATTCAAGCTTAGGGGAGTTTGATAACACAAAATTATATAGATATTTTCATGCATAATTCAACTAAAGTCTAACCGTTTTCGATCCGATTTCGGGTTATTTCCGTGTATTTGTCTGATGTTTTTGCAGGTATTCAACGATCACGTCTAAACAAGGCAACATGAAGAAAAGAAGCAATCCCAGATGAAATATGGACGAAAAAGGAGTGAAAACACAATGAAAAGCGCAGCAATCAGTTTTTGCTGATGTGACGACCGTCACAGCTTCATGACGACCGTCACACGGGTGACGACCGTCACACCTTGTGACGATCGTCATGCAGGCAAAAACGCCCCACTCAGGTTACACGTCAAAAGAGCAGTTCCAATTCCCATTAAGTGGTCCACTACTCCCTAAATTATCTGCCTCAAGGTCCATCATCCTCAGAGATGACCATTGGGATTCCACTTCTATAAAAAGGGAAGCAGGGGACTTCAAAAAGAGGGTTGCATTCATACCACGAAGTGCTGCCGAATTTAATTTCCAGAGCAAATTTACTTTCCAGTTTTTATTTGTATTCCTTTCCTTTATTTTCCTTTTCAATTCCTCATTCCCATTTCCGCTCTTCTGTAATACCTATTGCACTGTACGATCAATTTGGAACTAAAGATCAGAATCCTGCCAACATTTATGGAGGATCTGCCCAAAGGCCAATTGGCATTATTTACAGGTTTTCATTTTGATCGACTTCTGTTTTATTATAATGCAATTTATTATTTATTATTATTATTTATGTTTTGTTTTTCCCAATTCCATGTCTAGCTAAACTTAGGTAATCGATATGTAGTAATAATTCGAATGGGATTTGATAAATCTTGTTTGAAAACTTTCTTTTCACAAAAATAACCTATGGTCTAAGTGTTTAAAATTGATTCACGAAATAAACTTCGTCGCGAAAGCGAGAACTTATTTAAAAGTAGTTTTGCCACGAAAGTGGGGGATTAATTAAGATACGAACCAACAAGCGAAAGCTGCGGTAAGGTCAGATAGTAAACACTAGGCATTTGTTTTAATAACAGCGAAAGCACTTTAAAACGAATTAGAACTTAGAGATTTCCAAAAAATAGTTTTAACCCCGAACGGGATACGAAAGTGTACGTTTGGCCCTTAGGATTATGATTAGCGTCAATAACCATCGTGAGACGAGAGTCTTCAAATCTCCATTTTCTGCTTAAATAAACTGTGAAAACTATTTCATACACCAGTAACTTATCAAATCCCTGAAGAACACAATTACTACGTATCGATTCAATTAATTAAAATCTAAACAGTAATCTTAGTTCCCCCTTTTAGTGACAATCTTATACCCTTAAAACATATTCTACCTAGCTAAACATAGTAACTCCCGAGAACACTAGTTTGATTACGAGTCCGTGTGGGATCAATATCTTTTATTACTACGCGATAGACTGTGCACTTGCAGTTAGTTGTATTAGACATAGAAATTCGCGATCAGCATTGCAATCAACTTTTGTATGAGAAGGTCTCTTCTGAAGATAGCGTCTTTTAAGCTTCGAGCATAGTGTTTTCAAGCATCATCTCCAAATGCATCTTGAAGTCTTGGTTTCTTCAATTTTGCCTTCACCTTGATCACTCACATACCTACAGGATGATTCCGTTGAAACTTCTTCATCTTTGAATTTGAGTTGTATCTTCAAATTATCGATCTGTCTACGAAGTTCATCCTCTCTTCCCTTGTTAGAAATTAATGTGGCATTCCATTGATCATTGAACTTAGAGATCTCCAAATAGGCTTTACCTAGTTCTTTCTTCTTATGTTTAAGGATACTATCTGTACTTTTCAAATCTTGTCCAACTCGTCCTCACACCCAAATCTCTTCAGCCAACTCCTTTTCCACCTTAGCCAGAGCTTCGGTCCTTACTCTAGTTAAGTAAACAACATCATTCTTGTCACTCTTCAGTTGACTGATTTCCTTTTTTAGCTCTTCATTTTCCTTACGCACCTCTTCTTTTTTTGCCCATAGCTTATTGTACCTCTGAATATCAACCGTCGAAGGCTCTTCAACTATCAGGGGGTACAATTGTTCCTCAATAGGAAACGATAACAATACCCTTTCAACTCTCTTCTGAACCCATTCCAGGTAAGATTCATAAGCTCTACAATCACCTTTGCCTAAAGAAAGGTTTCCCTTTTTATGAACTCTCCCCCATGCTTCTTCTATTTTTTTTAGAATATCATAGTCAGCCACGCCTGTGAAGTAAAGATATTCCTGCACTTCCTTCTCCTTCGGGGGTTCTCTCAAAGCGTATCCAGATTGTCTAACAGAAAGAGAAGGGTTGTAACTAATTCCCCCTTTTCTTCCTATCAGGGGTACATTGGGAAAGCTTCCACAACTAAAGATGATCTCCACGCCAAGCAGATCTCGATTAAACCAAACGATATCTTTAGCTTTCAAACCCATAAGCCTCTTTGACAATTCAGATGCAACCCTTGTATCGACAAAAGCTCCAACACGAGGAAGGTGATCTATGAACCACTTATGGAAAAGAGGTGTATAGTAGGAAACAATTTTTCCTCTCCTCTTTTCATTCTTATAGTGCACTTAGTGGTATAGGCCTCCAAGAAGAGTGGGTACAGGATTTTTTGAAACAAAATTGTCAAAAGCATCCATATCAATGAAGTTTGGTATGTTAGGAAACAAAATAATTCCACATATGCACAGAGCCAGAACAGCAATAAAACCACCCAACAATCTTCTTTCGCATATTTCTGCGCTTTACCCACCAAGAAGGATAAGGTGAAGCCAGAAACTCCATTTCTGCAAACAACGTCATCCACCAAGTCAAAATTGCTAAAATAAAGAGCTTGGCAAATTTCTCAAGGTCAGGTTCTTCCTCTAAATGATAAAATGGCACTTCATCTCGGATCAAAACTCTAAAAATGAAAGCGAACTCTTCTAAAGTAGGAACTAGGAAATAATCCGGGAAGGTGAAGCAGCATAATGGAGGATCATAGAAATGTAACAAAGCATGGATAGCCCATTGCTCGTAGTTTGTAACTTTGCGGAAAAGGCTTAGAATTCTCCCATAATCTTTTCTGAAATCTTCAAGAACACTAGGATCAACCATAGAAGTCAGACCAAATAAATGTCCTAACTCCGGCAATGGAAATTTGTATATGATGGTCTTCTTCAACCTAGGCTCCATATGGATAGCAGATCATATTACTAGAATCAAATGGAAGATGAGAACCTGATAATACACATACATGCAAATGTTAACATGCAATATGGGTATGCAAATGCAGACAGGGATCAAGGTATCAAGAATTGTTGTGCTGCTGACTGAATTAGACCAAAGTTTTGCTCCAATAAGAAAACCCACAAACTCTGGGGAAAAAACCAAAGTTTCCAAGGTCAAAGGTCTGCTATGACAAGAAAACCAGAAAACCGGGTTGGTTGGAGGTTAAAGTTTCCTAGAAAAAAAACCATCCCTCTCACATGTATGTTCTAGTCTTGAAAGGTACATCATCCTGTGCAGGCCATCAGTATCATAAACTCTCAGGTCGAGAAACGATGATACATTCACCATTTCTGGTTTCGCATCATGGTCAATCAAGGAGTTCTCAACTGACTTCCCAATCAACGGCCTCCAGATTCGTTAGCTTTCAGATCCAACGCCCCCTCAACTATCCAAGATGCACAGAATAGGATGTCTTCAAAGAAAACCTCATATGGACCCGAATTTCGTGCAGACTCTTGCGTGGCAAGATGCCACACAAGTCCATGCTACTCTCCATATTAATCCTATATGAATACTTAAGCCTGAGTATTGGGCTTATCTCTCATGGACCAACCCACCCGACAGCACAGCAACAATACAGTATGATAACAATGATAAAGTATGGAAAATAAGATGCAAATGCAATGATATACAATAATCATACAAATACAACATACATATGCACAAATATACACACCCAAAGATATAAAACAGACAAGCGCTAGGATTGACTCTCATAGGGAATCTATCTCTGTCCCCAGCAGAGTCGCCAGCTGTCGCAAATGCGAAAAAACCTAACCCTCAGAAGAACATGTAACCTTGTTGAGATGACCTGAGAGTGTATGACACCATTTGTGGCTTGAAAACACCATGTGATTGAGTACAATCTCTTACTTTAGCCTCGAGAATCATACTCTCCTCTTGAAAGCCCATGAAGATACCCTGATCCCATGCTTAGAATCAATGCTATGCACAAATGATCATGCAAATGAACGCGAAGCAAAAGCCAGTCAAGGTTAGAAAAAGAGAGGGAAAATTTTGGGGTGCTACAGATAGTTCTAAGTTTGCTCACAAAGATGTCGCATCTTATGCCTATGTATCCTTACTAGGATGGAATTAGAGCAACCGCAGATCACCTCACTAAGGTGGAGGAATACTTGACTATGGTCAAGACTCCATGGGGGAACAAACATAACAATGTTTATGTAGAATTTGACAAAACTCTCTAGATCTAAGTTTAACACTCAAGGGGATTTACTTTGACAAAAGCAAAGAAGGGAGTAAGTAATCATGACAATAATCCTTACATAGAGTTAATAAACTCTATCTTAAAGTTCTAATTGAAGGATACTCCAAACAAGGAGTAGGTCTTTAGACTTAAAGCAAAGTCTAATGGATATAGGTTCTAACTTAACTAAGTCAAAGGACCTAATGACTTAACCAAGTCAAGGGGAGGGTAATGAGCTATCTATGACAGTGAAGTCAATATAGATACTTTCCTTTGGAATAAGGGGTAGCAAGGCAACTACATGAGAGCTAACAAGCTACATCACTTGGGGAAAACTTAACAAAGCCTAAACACACATATGCATTCAATCAAACATGATGAAGATATAAATTCATGGTAACAACCAAGAAATATTTTACACTAAAATGTTCAAAGATCATGAAGGTAAAATCCAACAAGGGCAAGCATGAAACCACATTAAACAAAGATGATAACAAGGCAACTTGATGAGAACTGACAAGTTCCATCACTGGGGAAACAAACTTGATAAAGATAAAGATAAACAAGTAGGATCAATTAGCAAATTGAACATAAAAGGCATGGTAACAACCAAGTAGGATCAATTAATCATATTCAAGACATATTGATGACAATCATTCATGGATAGGCAATAAAAGTAACAACAGTTCAAGCATGGATTCAAACTTCACAAAGGGAGAGATAAACAAGATTCATGGTAACTTCCAAGGAAAGAAACAACCCTAAAAATGTTATGGTTCTAACAAGGCACATAAAAAAGTAATATGGGGGTGAAGGATCGTGTCCATGAGATTACAACATCAAGAAACATATCATGGTTCACAAAGAAGTTTCAAGGCATACTTTTCACATTCATGCATTCACAAAGGAAAGTATAATCATGGTAAAGCAAAGAGACAAGAGTTTTCAAACATATAAACATGTTAGACATTAAAATATGATTCATACAAGATCAATATTACAATAAAAATCAAGTACTAAGTCAAGAACGTTCATGAAAACCAAAGAAAACCCTAAAAAGGACCATGTCATTCAAGTGGACTAAAGTGTTTCAAAAATGACAATTTTTGATTTTTTTTTATTCACACATTCAAACTAGACATATTAAGGAGCATAGTGCAAAAAGAATGGCATCAAAATGATAAAAATCAAAGAAGTTATGCACATTTGAAAACTAGGCACAAAACTAGGCAACTAGGGTAAAAAGCAAGGCAAGCCAAAACCAAGGCAATGCAGGTTTTGCAAGAAGGGTCATAACACACTCAAAATTTAATCAAATTGGATGAAATAAAAATGCAAATTGTGTATTTTTTTCACAAGGAATCCAATGGCAGCGGTGGTTTTCTTAGATCATGCACCATTTGAAAAACTCAGTGGCATCATTGAAAAAGGCATGTTATGTGCAAGAGCAATGTGACAATCTAAAGTACATGTTCTAATCAGCAAGTAATGATTCAAACACAACATATAAGACATGTAGAGAGTTCATACAAGCATCAAACATAAATAGACAAGCTAATTCAACAGATGACATGTGTAGTGGCAAAAATGGAAAGCTTGTGCAAGAGCAAAGCAACAGACAGAAATGCATCAATTCAGCACCAACTAAATGATCAAACATGTCACATATGACCTATAAATGATGTTTGCAAACACCAATCATCCATTCCTTACCAGAATCAACAATTTGCATATTGAAATGATATGTAAAGTAAGCTAACAAGCCAAACCAAAGGGACAGTCATGAATACTCAAGTTTGTGAGCAAGAAATGGCTCAAACATGACCTATAAAGTGTATCTAGTATGTTCATAATCAACGTACATCAATATTCAACATGATCTTAAAAGTAGCAAGTTGGAACACTTATCTCTTGTAGCTTTTCCAAGTCAATGCACCAAATAAGAAAACCAGTTGATGGATGATGATCCAAGCAGCTTCAATATGCTCCAAATAAGGTGTCCAAATGATGAGAACTCCTCCAAGATCACTGTCTTGATAGAATGCCTTCTTATGGAAGAAAACACCAAAAGCTTCAAAGTGAAACTCTAAGAAATGGTGTTACAGAACTTTTTTGATGCCATGGAAAGTTCAAACAACTTATATGGAGAGTGTTTGAAGTGTTAGAATGATTGGAAAAAGGTTGGTTTGGTTCTGGTCTATGAATGCGAAAAAAGTCAAATTTCCAAGGTATGAGAGTTGACTTTTGGAATGTGAGGTTTTATGGTGAATATGAGGGTTTGGACAGCTTTCAATGCATTATATGTGACATGTTTAAGGTGTTGGTTCAAGTTTTTGGTGGTTGTACTGAGTTGTGGCAGAGTTTTTGCAAAGGCTGATTTTTCTTCACAAGGAAGCAACCTTTACCACTTGCAAGAAGATGGTGATCAGAGAAATGAGAGAGATTCAACTTGGTTTCTAGTTGATCCTGGTGTATTTTGGATGTTAGGAGTTTTTTTCTATATATAGGCAAGCTTGGAGAGTGATAGGTATGGGCAGATTGTGCCAACTTGCCAAGTTTGCCCTTTTTGAAGGCAAAATGAGCAAATCCAACTTGGGATTTCTTTTTTGAGCATGAGCAACCTTACTATATGTTTCAACATCACCAATAGCCTGAAAATAGTTTAAATGAAGTGAAGGAAAGGGATTAGCTGATGCAGTAGCTGAGGTGTAGCAGAAAATGCAAAAAGTTTCTCTCTCCTTGTCACTTGCATCCACTTGCTTGAATAAACAAATCAAATAATCCAATCTCTAGTTTTTTCTCATGGTAATCTATTGTAATCTCATCAATTAAGTACCTAAACATTAGAGAATGAGTTAAACAAGTTATTAGAAGAGGTTTGAGTGGTTTATGCATCAAAATGAAATTGTTGAACTTGGTTTTGTGACATGAAAAATCCCTAACTTGCTCTCTTTGATTCTCCCTAACCACAAAGGCTGTGAAAATGCTATTGTACTTTTTAAAAAGCCCCAAATATGAACTACTATGTTCATGTTTGTCCAAAGTTCATATTCCAAAGGGAACTAGGTCAAAAATCTTCATGAATTTGGTTGTAAAACTTGACTTACAAGTCAAATAAACAAGAAATTTTCCAAGTGTGGAAATCCTTCACAACTTGATGAGCTCATAACTCAAAATCTATGCATCTTTGGACATCAACCCTATTGGACACTTTTATAGGATTTCCCAAGAGTTTTTCAACCAGCTTTGGACCACTCAATTTGGATGTGTGGTTTGAGAGTTATGACCATTCCAAATAAGCTTGTAATTAGGGTTTTTCATAAACCCTAAAAGTCAAAGAGTTGACTTTCCAGACAAACGAACTAAACAGTTGAAATCTTCAGGATCGATCCTTAGTGTTCTGGGGTTTTTTGAACCTTTCATACTTCTTGAAGGGACTTCAATAAGTCATAGAAACATCATAGACCATGGTTCAAGCTTTGGAAACCCATTTAGGCCAAAAGTCAAACTACAATTGACTTTTTCAATTGGAAACCCTAATTAGGGTTTTGAACAACACTGCTTCAATTCTCTTGGTAACAACCTTAAATAGCACTTGCTCTTGGTAAGATATGAACTTCTTGATGATGTGAAGACTTGATATGTAGAAGATCAATACAAAACCTTGACTGGTCAGTCCACAAGATTCTTGATTTTAACAGTGTGAAACCCTAATTAATTTGCATCTTGTCAAAGACTAACTTGAAAGAGGTTAGGGTTAGATAACATATGCTTGATGCACCTAGAATGAAAATGGAATCTAGGGGTCAAAATTTAGGGTATGACAGTTATACATTTGAATGTAAGAGCTTCATGCAAGACACCTTTCAACTCTCTTAAATCAAATGAACAAATGTTGTACAAGTTGTTCACAAAGTGATAAATAAGGAAGGATTGTTGAGAAATCCTTATCGAAGAATGAGTCGAGCCCCTTTCAAAGAAAAAGCTAAGAAAGACGAGAAGCTCAAGATCTTGCCTTATACAAAAAACCTTGTATGACAACAAAAAATAAGTTGACCTTAAAGCTTTCACTATGAAAGCCCTCAATAGCAAAAAATAATCGAATGTTATAAGGGATTAGTGACTGCCATAGGTGTCTAAACCATCACCAACTGTCATCAGGTCAATTCCTAACCCGTAGGAACCTAAATGTATAGCCTGAGTTAACGAAACGTAGGATTGAAGTTCATTATGAAGATTGGGTAGGGACAAACAAACTTTGAACCTTTATCCTTTGTTTCATGAGTTGTGAGCCAAGCCACGTTACAACCTTTAAAAGACCTAATTGAGGTAGGTTTGCTTTGAAAGCATACTACAACAAGGTTGGATAACCTGACTTCTAATGATCTTTGTTAATAGTTTGTGTTTATCACTTTATCTATCATTCTATACATGATTAGATCCACTTCTTTTTGATAATTTATGACTCCACTATGTGTGCTATCAATAAACTTTGATTTCAAAAGCATGTATGAGTGTTACACTGAAATTACCAATTTTTAATGAACAATACTATTTGCAAGACAACCCAATATCAAAGGAATCCCAACAAGTGTAGTCAGCTAGGGAGTTTGACTTGGTAAAGGAAGCTTAGCTTGGGGCAACCAATTCAGAGGATTTGTTAATTAATCCCCAGGAGTTGAGGAATCAGGGGCAGAACTCTTCAAAGTTCAGAATATTGGGACAAGCCGTCTTGAGGTCATGTTATTTTCCAGCTCATTTCCGGGTAAGCCGCTATAAAATGCAGTTGCAGTTAATCTGGGGAAATCGAATAGAGATTCGACAAATCTCTCAAGGACCAGTTAATCAGAAGCAATCATATCGAGATCATACAAATCTCTCGAAGATCAGTTAGCCTGGGGAAACTCCTTCACGGATCAACCAACTAGTAGGGGCACGTTTGTTCCCAGTTGTTACTCCCACAATTTGAAGGATACGTTTGAAGACGTTTTTTGCAAATACAGTAGATCTGGAGAAATTACGTCAAGATTTGTTGAATCTCTCCAAGAGTTTGAAGACATTGAGACGTATTATATGCCAATTCTTATGCAAAATCCTCTTGATGGCTTCTTCTCATAGACAATGTTAATTTGGGGAAAATGATACTTGAAGAGGATCATTATGCAATGAAATTCAAAATTACATTTGTTCCTGTGACATCCATTGCCAGCTCCCTAGTAAGTTGTTACTTCAGTTGATCTTGGCAATTTCCCATGGATCTTTCTCTTCAAACAAGGAAATCAGGCTCATGATGGCAATCCCTCAGGTGAAGTCATGACATTATACCTCTGAGTGGAGTACTCTTCTTTCCAAAGAAGATTGAAACCTTGAAGTAAAGCTGTTTGTTCTGCATGATCATCCCTAGTGATGTTTTAATCTGGTGGAGTTGGTTGGGTATCTTTGTTGAGATGTTTATTTCATCTCCAATTTTGTTTTCCCTTATCTGTTTTGTCAGCATAAGCATAAAAATAGCATACATACATTCATACATATGCATGGTATTTGAGCATTTTTGCTACCACTCTGGCGTTCACCTGTTTCGTTCACTTTGGCATTTATTCCTCAAGTGACTGGGTTTGTCTTTTCTCTCCAAAAGATTCGTCAGCCCTTAAGCATAAAGTTCCCATCCTTTTTAAATACCCCACAGAGTTTGATCCTCGTGGATGATGGTTGGTTCAGTTATCTTTTCCATGTTTGGATAAGATAAATCCTCATTTGAGTTCAATCTTTAATGGTTAGAGTCTTGTTTGACCATTTCTTTATAGCTTGTTCCTAGAATGAACTTTGGTCCTTGACAAGTGTAGCTTTTGAACCTGATTAGGTCACTGAACCTAGTTTAAACGTGCATTTATTTTTCACTGTGTCTCGGAGAAGGAATCTTTTACAGATTCTCATTGAGGACATAATCCATTTTCCAGCAGTGCTATCGTAACAACGTCTCTTTGAGAAGCTTGTCCTCTATAGTGATAAGTGGCAGTATCCCAAGAAGTTTATCTGCCCTTGGTTTTATTCAACCTTTTGTAGTTACATTTGGTATTACCCCCAATCAGTCATTTGTCGTCAAGTCTTTGATGATCTATTCCGAGATCAAGTTTTCTTCCCGTCAACTCTTTGACGATGTATTCCTTCAGAAAAATTCATTTTCCGTCAACCCTTTGATGACGACTTTAAAACACCTCCTTTTCCATCAACCCCTTAATGAGTTTCCTATTTGAGTTGTTTTTTCCATCAACTCTTTGACGATGTATTAAAAGATCATATTTTCTTTTGATCAACATTTTGATTATGTGTTCCTTCGGACAAGTGTTCCTTTCGTCAACCTTTTGACGATGTCAATCTTTTTTCCATCAACCATTTGATGACATCACTCTTTAGTGAATTTTTTCATTTCTATCAACCCTTTGATGATGTCACTTGTTTCTATATGTCTACCTTTTGACGATAATAATGTTTAGTGAATCGTTTCTTTCCGCCAATTCTTTAACGAGGTGTCTCTTTGATTAATATATATTCATTCTGTCAACCCTTTGATGATGTAAGTTTTCTTTCCATCAACTCTTTGATGATGTGATTATGTAGTTCGGTTATCTTCCCGTCAACTCTTTGACAATGTCATTCTTTTGTGAAACTTTTCTTTCCCCAAAAGAGATCATCTTTCTGGTTCTACCTTCATTGAGGATTTCTTTTCTTTCTAGAATGTCATCTGGTCATTGCTTGAAGTTGATGATCAATCATTCTAGATACCTCCATTAAAGCCCATCTTTTGGTTCTACTTCTAACGAGGTTTCTTTCTTTTATCCTAGAGCGTCAGCCAGTCATTACTTGAACTTTTGATCCACTGCTCTCGATATTCCCCAGTGGAAGTCGTCTTTTCGGTTCTACCTTCATTGAGGATCCTTTCTTTCTAGAATATCTTTCGGTCATAGCTTAAACTTGATGATCAATCATTCTAGATACCTCCATTGGAGCCCATCTTTTGGTTCTACTTCCAATGAGGATGTTACTTTTACCTTTCCTTTGGTCAAATCCTAAGGCTTTGAGGATTGAGTCTCGTCTATTCTTTTCAGGGTGTTAGCCAGTTATTGCTTGAACTTGTTGATCAACTACTCTGGATATTTCCCAGTGGAGACCGTGTTTCCGGTTCTACCTCCAGTGAGGATCTTTTCTCTAATGTACCAACCATTCATTTCATGAACCTGTTGATCCATCACTTTAGATGTCTTGTTTTATTTTCTTTCCCCAATGGAGACCGTTTTTTCGGTTCTACCTTCATTGAGGATCTTTTTCTTTCTAGAATGTCATCTGGTCATACTTAAACTTGATGATCAATCATTCTAGATACCTCCATTGGATCCCATCTTTTGGTTCTACTTATAATAAGGTTGTTTTATTCTTTCCAGAGTGTCAACCAGTCATTGCTTGAGCTTGTTGATCAAGTACTATGGATATTCCCCAGTGGAGGCCATCTTTCCGGTTCTACCTCCAGTGCAAATCCCTTCCTTATATAGTGTCATCCGGTCATGCCTGGACCTGTTGATCAATTACTTTAGATTCCACCAGTTTGTTTCAGCATCCCCAGTAATTGGTTACTCATGAGGATTATGTTAACCTTTTTCCTTGTTTGCTTTCATTTTCGTTTGCATTTTGCATTTATTATTCCATCATTTTCATCATGCTAGAGTTCATGGCATGTCAGTATTATAGATTAGTTTTCTTTTGTCCATAGCATAGCATGTCATTGCATCTAAGGGCAAAATTTTCGGTTATCTGTATTTAAATACCTTTCACCATGTTTTCATGAGGATTATCATCACTCATGTCATCCGGTAAAGATATTTAAATAGGGACAACTGTCATACCCCAAAATTTACCCTTAGATTCGTTGATCTTTTGCATATCATTATAGGTCAATCATCTGGCAACATATCCCAATTTTTCAGCTGAAATAAACTTGTTGGAATTACAGCCGAATCGATCAAACTAAAAATCAATTGTGCGTAAAATCAGTGGACGGAGAATTTAAAAATCGAGCCTGCAGACGTTAGTGATACTAACATATGTTTTGCGTATTTTAACCTGACAGGCTCATTTAAATTTTTCGACCACTTTTGGATCGCGTTTTGGACAATTTAAACCTTTTTAGTGGGTAAAATCTATTTTGAGAATTGACCAAACGTTGAATCTTTCTGATAGGTATATTTGGCGTTGATCATTTTGGTGTATTCATTTTGTATTTTTGGGCAATTCGATACTGATCTGATTTATTGCTTTTAACCAATTTTCAGTTGAGTTTTAGTTAAATAATATTCTATTTAATTATAATTTTATTCTTTTTCGTTTATGTTTGATTTATTTTATTTTTATTTTATTTTATTATTTTGTATTAAAATTTTGTTTTTATTTATTTATAGAAAAACATCGTAAAAATAATTTTTCCTTATTAAATTAATCTTTTCATTTTAATCATGTTTGGAATTCTTTTTTTAATTTTTAATTTTGAATATTTTAGTTAATTAATCTTTTAATTTACTTAGAGTTAATTAGTTTCTTTATTTTTGAATTTATTAATAAATTTTATGTTAAATTTAATTATTGTTTTTTTTTATAATATACAAGACAAAACTCCAAATCCTACTACCTCACAAACCACCTGCAATCCTGCGCATCACATGCCATTATGCTACCAGCCAAAACCAATTGATCCTACATAACACTCCAAAACAACTTCAAAAACTTTGACCATACTGCTACACTAAACCTGCGTCATCCAACATAATAACACTACTACCTGCGTATCATCCCACTGCATCAATACTAATTTCATAAACCAATGACAAAACCCAACTCTGCTACACCTGCGACCAAGCTTGCTACCTACACAAAATATGAAATTCAATAAGCAACAACCAGCCTGTATGCAAACCGTACGTAAACCTGCATCTTGACAACAACATCACAGCAATAAAAAACAAGAATTGAAAGGGATTGATCAATGTTTGATTCTGAGTTAAAAGGAAAGGAAGAACGGATGATTTATTAACCTTCTTCAACAAAACCATATCCCTCCACTCACCTTTTCTAGACTGCTTCATCACCATTGTTCACCCATCTTCAATTTTTTTTAACCCAACACATCAACGCGACTCACCTTTTATGCACCCATACCTCTGTTCCACCAAAATCGACCACCATTCATTTGTGTTCTTCTCGCCACCTTTGTTGCTTATTTCATGAAGAAACAACTCAAAACCAACAATCTCATCAAGCCATCACAAAAAAAACCTCAAATCTGTACATCGCAAAAGTGAACCACCGCAACGCCGTTCCTTTTGTTGATCGTGTACCACCCTTATCCAAACACAACCATCATTGTTGCCTTGCCCTTGCCCATATAGAGTTCGAGGGAAGCTGTGATCAAAGAGAAATAGAAAGAATTTTGTAGTGAAGAAATTCAACAAGGCAGAGAGAAGCATAGAAAGGTCGAGCGAGTGAGGAGTTAACGCTTTATAGGATTTTTTATTTATTTATTTATTCTTCTTGGTTTTTTTCATTCTTTTTGGGTTCTTTAGCTGATGCATTAAGTTTGTTTTTATTGCTAACTTAATCTTTTTCTTAGGCCTAGTAATCACTCTATGCACTGCCCACACATGAACCTGGCGCACCCCTTTCACTTCCTTGGTACATCTTTTGTTGTGTGGTCTTCTTGGAACTATGTTTGATTTGGGCTCATCAGCCCATGTAGTTTTCCATAATACACTCCTATATTCACTTACCTCCCATTTTTTAGTTTTATTAGAAGTTAGTTTTAGATTAAATTTTTGACTAATTTTTTAACTTTAGTTTTAGATTTAATTTTTGGTTAATTTTAGTTTTAGATTATATTTTTTGGTTAATTTTTAACCTTAGTTTTGACTAAATTTTTAGTTAACTTTGTTCTTAATTCTTTGACCGGTTTTGTTCTTCTTTGATTAAAACTTTGATTAAAGTTTCTTCTTAACTTGGGTGTTAGTACTGATTAAATTTTGATGCCAACTTTGGATTAAGTGATGATTAATTACTGATGCCTTTAGTTTAACTTGATTCTTGAGACAATTATTGATTAATCCTTTCCTTGCTGATTAGTTTATTCTTGATGCTTGTTGATACTTTCTTGACATCATGATGTTGTACATGAGTTGTTGATGAGTTTTTGGTGTTCTCTTGTTCGTTCTTGATTGTTATCACTCGTGCTTAAAGCTTCACACTTGCTCCTCGTTGTCCCATCCAGTCTTATTCCAAAAGGAAAGAATTCCCTGTTGATTGTCATGTCATGTCTAGGATAGCTTAGCTTAGCTTATTTCCTTCCTAACCTTTTATCCTAGCCTTAAGATTAGAGTCGTCATACTCTGTGTGAGTGTCATGGTTATGAACAATTACTTTATCCTATCATCCTAGCCTTAGGATTAGAGTCGCCGTACTCTATGTAAGTTCCTGCCATGGACAATTACACATCTTTCCCCTTTAACCTAGCCTTTGGTTTAGAGTCGTCGTACTCTATGTGAGTGTCTTTCCATGGACACTTCCTTTCCCTTTTACCTAGCCTTAAGTTTAGAGTCATCACACTCTATGTAATTGTCATGGTTATGAACACTTACTTCCCTCTGGAACCTTGACCATAGTCAAGAATTCCTCACCCCTAGTTAGGTTAACTACAAATGCTATGATTCCATCCTAGTCAGGATACGTAGACATGAGATGTAATGTCTTGGCAAGCATATTTTGTATATACCCTAGGTCTTTACCTTAGCACTTTTCCATTAGCATGGAAACTTTAGCATAACACAAATACTAATAAAAGGTTCCTGTAGAGTACTACAGATACTTAGGATGCAAGCACCTTCCCCATGTATAACCTACCCCATCGAACGTAGATTCTCTTATCTTTGTTGTTACATGGTAAACTTAGGGTTTTCTTCGATCTTTACCCTTTCCTGTGGATAAATTAAAGCTTAGTGGCGAACTTCATTATTTGTGATTCACGTTATTTAATAGCTTGATATCTGATTCTCACCGCAACAATGTGCAAATGATTGTTTAAGTTTCTTAAGTTTTCAAGGAACTAAGGAATTATAAATGTATTGCAAATATCATAAGTAATAACACATTAAAAGGAAAACTTGAACTTTCATGACATTGAAATATCAGGAAGGATTATAATTTCAGTACATAATTTCAAAGCAATCCTAAACAAAATACATAAACAAAGGTCAATGATCTGAGGGAACCACAACTAAAGAAGATCCATCTCCATGTTGCAACCTCCTCTTGAGCTTCATGATCTGAGCTTCAAAAGTTATCTTCATGTCAGACTTCTCTTTCAAAATCGTGTCAACAACACCTTTCCAAGCACCAGACCTAGCCTCTTGCACCCTCTTCTTTTTCTTTCCATGATGTTCAATTAAGTGATCCTTCTAGTGAAGTAGATAATCTTTCTCCTTTAATTTCCTTTGTATCTCTAACTTCTTCGCATTTGAAGCATGAAACTTGCTCTCCCAAGCATCTCTCTCTTGCTTCATCATAGCTAAAGTAACTTGGAACCCTTCCATATCTTCAACTGGAACAAGAGTGTTTCATATGACTTTAGGGAACATAGGTTCTTTAGAAGGATAAGGCATCTTGATCTTAGCAGCTCTTGTTTGCACACACTGAGTGTAAGGCTCCAAGGTAATACAATCCTTATTTCCTAATTCATCATTTCCTTTTCTATAAATATTATGCTAGGCGTGGACTATCTTCTCCTTCAAACCCTTACTATCAACACCTTCTTAAATGAAGAATCCTTCCAAAATATTTTTTCTTGGTTTATGCTTCATAGCATATCCAAGCTGACGTCGAGCCAAAGTCGGATTGTAGTTGATACCTTCTATTGTACCAAGAAGATGTACATTAAGGAATTCACCACAACTATCAATAATCTTCATGTTATCGTAAACACTAGAGTACCAAGTCAAATCTGCATTGGTAAAAGACATAATCCTCTAATACCACCTCAAATGACTCTTGTTATCCTTGAATAAACTAGATTGTGGCAAGTGCAAAATAAACTACTTGTACAATAAAGGTGCACAACACATAATAGTTCCCCCTTACTTCTCTATTATGTGATTGATAGAATAGTAGGTATCTGTGAGCAAAGTAGGAACAAGATTCTGAATCAGAAAGATACTAATAACATTGATATCCATAAAATTATAAATATTGTGGAATATATTTATGCCATAGATAAGCAAAGCGAGAACAACTTCGAAAGCAACCATACTCCTCGCAGTATTAAGAGTAGCAGCCTTCTCCATCAAAAACTTAACTGGTAGACCAAGAATACCTCCTTTAGTTACAAGATTAGCATCAATCTCCATATTCCTTGCACAGCCTCTCCAATGACATGAGACATAGGGATTTTCTCTAAACCACTGAATGATATTTTATCTGATACATGAAATCCCATGTGATAAGAATACTCCTCCAAAGTAGGTGCAAGATAATAATTATGGAAAGTAAAACACCTATATCGTGAAACATAGAACTGGGTCAAGGTATTCAAAACTCTGTCTTCTAAATCCATATTCAACACAGTCAGAAGTCTTTCATACCGGTCTTTGAAATTCGAAGGAAAAATCACCAAATATCCTAACTTCCTCAACCCTTTCAATTCAGGACGCTTGAAATAGAACTAATAAGTTATTCTCCTTCTAGAGTCCATGCTCAAATTACCTGCGTTTTTTGCAAATAAAGTTCCTAAGTTCCTTGGAAACTAGGTGAAAAAAAGATCTTTATGAATGCGTAATTATGCTGCAATCACAAACAAGGTAGGTTCAAAGGTTCAACATCACGAGCATGGAGCCAGGCGGACAAACAGTAACCAGGTTCTAAAAACCTTCCCAGAGTCGTAAATTCATCTTTCAGATATTATTAGTTTGACGACTTTCTTGTAGACTAATAATATTCTCAAGAGAACTTCGTCTAAGTGTAGTATCGTGTATCAACCAAACCAGGACTACACTAGGAAGGTCATGACACCACATCCTAAAAAGGCCAAGAGGGGTTTAAAGTGTTCTAAAGGTCTCTCAGAATCCCAGACTCCCAGGTTAAAAATATCCAAAGGGGCCTCATCTGAGCGGGGTTCTCAAGCCAACCTAACAAAGCCTGACGCCAATAAGGTCAACATACCATCCTATCTTAAGTACACTCAAGTTTGAATAGGGACTTATCTCACCACACAGAGATCACCAAGCACCCACAAACAAACAAAAACAGCAAACAAGAGCATTAATATAAACACACATAAATAAGCCAGGCTTAACCCACTTAGGATCTAGTTTCCCATATGAGTCGCCAGCTGTCGTGGCAGGAAAATTTGAGATTAAGCTATTGATTAACTTAACTTGAAAAGCAACAGTTGTCACCAAAGTTTATTGCTTTCAAATGGAAGGGGAAAGGTCGAACAAAACCCACAAAGGTAAAACAAAAGAGAAATATGGATACGGGGGTTGGTTATGCAAGGGGAAGGTATTAGCACCCATCACATATATGGTACTTCATAGGAACCACTTGCAGATTTGTGTTTATGAAAAAGTTAAGCTCTTTGTTGATTGATTTTATTTTGAAATCACATTTTGTCGTATTCGAGTGGGAAACTCAACTTACTAACCACAAGTATAAGGAAATGAGTATTCGCATCATCTTGATATGGAGAACTTTTACTTGGACTTTCTCACAAGCACGTCTCAATATTTGTAAGTCCCTTAGTTTTTGTATTGACTGCATTTTGTTAAAACAACATGTTGTTAGCAAGATGTTGAACCAAATGTTCTGCCGTGTCAATCAGACATCATGTTCTACATGATGTTGGGACATGTTCTAGGACATGTTATACCAGGTAGCTAGGGGATGGCTATTTTGGTATTTTTAGTGTGATTTTGAGTATGTTCTGATGCACACGTGGGTGACTTGTATGAAAGTATATTGTGGGAATCTCTGTTATTGCATATTCAGTTACTTTTCTTAAAAAGGATCTTTGAGCCTTTTTTGGAAAGTTTGTAAATTATTTTATTTTTATGCGGGTTAATTTGCATCCATTTTATACTGATTGCTGCTATTTGTGTGCCTCAGGAAGCCCGAGTCCAGTAGGTCTGAAGGCTATATAAAGAGAAGAAAACCCAATTTGAAGAAGAGAGCATATCGTGAGAATTTAGAGAATTAGGATTAGCCATTTTTTTGGTTGGTCCCTAGGGTTTTCGTTTGTTAATTGTATATCACTCATGTATCTTCTGATGCAGTGAGTTTGACTATTTGTTCATTGTTCACTTGAAGCTTTTAAGCAAAGAGTGTATTGTTCTTGGGTGAAGCTTTTAAGCAAGATCAAGTATTGTTTTGGAAGTGTGATCTTTTATTGTTTGTTTTGTATACAGTCACTGGGATTGGGACTGTTTAATATCACAGAGGTAATTTAGGGAGTGAGAGGGGATTCTCATATCTAGATGGTGATTTCTATGTAGAAGTTTCACTAGGTATGGATTAAGTGAGGAGTTGTAAACTAGGATTGTTTAACTTCGTATTAACACTACTGCTAGTGGATTTCCTTCTTGGCTTGGTAACCCCTAGATGTAGGTGAGTTGCATCGAACTGGGTTAACAATTCCGGTGTTGTTTTTTGTTTTCTCTTGTTTAATATCTTACATATTGTGTGTGTGTGTGTGTGTGTGTGTGTTCAAGTTGTGTTTTTATCTCAGTATTGTGACATATGTCTCGACATCTGGTATCTGCGTGCCAGAATTTCAATTGGCATCAGAGCAAGTCACCCTGCCTTGTTATTGGGTGAGCTCCAGGTAGTTTATGTTTTGGTATCATGAACAAGGAAGAAGGATACAATAACAGACCACCTCTTTTAATTAAATCCAATTATGATTGGTGGAAGGAGAATATGATAGTCTTTCTAAAATCTATGGACAACAGATCTTAGATAGCTTCCCTAGAAGGTTGGGATCATCCCATTGTGAAGGAAAAGAATGGTAATGGGTCCTTGAAGTCAGAAGACGACTGGTCAGAAGAGGAAGATGAATTTACTCTTGGAAACTCCAAAGCCTTCAATTCCCTATTCAGTGGAGTAGACAAGAACACCTTTCAAGTTGATCAGTGCCTATATTGTAGCTAAAAGGGCTTGGGAAATTCTCGGGATAACTCATGAAGGCACATCAAGAGGAAAAATTGTTGATGAAAAGATGCTTAGAGAAACCTTCGGACCCCTGCCTCAGAGATCTGATATGAAGGTGACAACCATTGAAAATATAGAGACTCACTATGATCTAGACTCCAAGGAAGGAATGTCAAATACTTTTGAAAATCACATATTTGAGGAGATGTTAAAAAGAACAAGACTAAATGTCGAGAATATTACTCTTGACACCAAATATAATTATGGTTTTCATGACAAGAACAAAGGTGTTCAATGTTATGAGAGTCAAGGGATTGGACAGATTAGTGTTGAATGCTCTATGTACCTTGAGAAACAACAAAAAGGGACCATTGTTTCTTGGACTAAGGATGAATGTGAATGAGGGAAGGATAATAAAGACATCAAGCTTGTTAAAGCCTTCTCGGGGAAGTGTGACTCTGTAGAAGAAAAGAAAATGTCATATGAAGACCTTGCTGACGCTTACAAAAACGTATGTGTCAAAGTTAAAAAGGAATGCAAGGAGGGTGAAAAGCACAAAATCATCTTGAGACAACTTCAGGATGAGAAGATGGAATTGCTTACTAAAGTGTCTTATTTTCATAGTGAAATATCCCGAGTAACCTCTAAGCTATATCACTTGATCAAACCTGTTAGAATGATAAACAATAGAACATATGTTTTGAATAATATTCTCAAAGCTGAGCATTCAGCAGGAAGTGATCATAACAGAAAAGAAACATTTGTATCTAAACATGTCTATCCTGAAAAGAGAAAGTTCCAACATCTTATTCAACATCTGAGATTCTTCATCGAATCTGAAGGGCACCGTAACTCATGGAAGCATCTTGAAAGGATCTGGATAACCTATATAAGAAAAGATTGTGATGAGCCTCAGGATGAGAAGAAAATCTCAAAAATTTCAAATGCCGCACAAAATGTTATGACATTACACTACGATCAAGTGAAAGGTCTGAAAGAAGTGAAGGCACTCAATCCATGTGTTTTTAAGAAATTGAATGACTTTTGTCCACCCTTTAATTAGAATAAAGTTGTGGTCTTTAAAAGTGTAGTAAAAAGGGTCAATTTCAATAAATACCAAATCGAGAAGCTGAAAAATGGTGTTGAAATTCGTAGGGGAAAAAACAAGGAAGTAGTAAGGGGAAGACATGTAACGGATTGTTTTATTCTCAATTTAGTGACTTATGAAAAATTAGAAGCAACATTACCCAATGTTGGAATTTTCACACGCTGCGCTAACCTTTTCACCTACTGCATTATTCATTCGTCTTGCTTGGGAACACCATTCATGATGTTTCGTTCGTAGGATTACAAAAACAAATTAAGTCTAACAAAGAAGACATGACCGATTTCACTCCATACTCCACCAAGAGTTATGAAGAAATGCCTAATGTGATAACGGACTGACATTCTAGTAATAGACAGTTGATGTTACAGTGGATGTTATGACATCCACTACTGAGCAGACTACAGAACTTAACAATAACCAGGAAACGAAAGCAGTAAATAACACAGAGAATTTTTGACCCAGTTCAGTGTTTATCACACCTATATCTGGGGGCTAACAAGCCAGGGGGAAATTCACTATAAGCAGAATTAATTCAGATTCAAACAACCAGTTTGCACTCTTCACTTAAGACCTACCCAATGCAACTTCAGCCTAACACTAGAATTGAGTTCCCACTCACTCCCCTTCAATCACAGTAGTGATATTAACAAATTAAAGTTACATATTAATGGAACAAAACACTTCAAACAAATCTTGATCTTGCTTCACAGCTTCAATCAAGAGACGCAACACTCGTGCTTAAAAGCTTAGAGTGACACAATCAGAGTACAACTCAAAACACACTAGTCCAATGCAATCATACAGCAGATAATTGTTTGGCTCACAAGAAATCCTAATACACAAACCACACATGAAGAACTGACTGCACAACACAGAATTCTTCGCTCACAAACACTCTATACTTTCTGTCTCCAAAGCTCTGTCAAGGACCGTCTTCAATTAGGATTGCTACTTAGTTATTTATAAGCATCAGAAAGATCTTAAGCCTTAGTGCATAAATTAGGTTTAATCCAGTTAAGACCTCTTTTCATTAAGCTGCACACTAACAGTTAGGTCATAGGTTATCCTCAGCAATTCCTGGCATTTCGCCTGAGATAACTAAGCTTCCTAAAATGCTTCCTGATGTATAGCCTGAGCTTCCTCATGCAATATACCAGAAAACTAAAACACGCGCCCTGATGTCAACTGCTTGATGTCATAACATCCAGCATGACATCCAACATACTTTTCTCTAGATATTTAGACTTACCCTGCATTCCACTCCACATGTATGTAATAACATCAGTCATGACATTTACACATACCTCAATGTTTTACCATAAAATGCAGCCAATCAAAAACATCTACAAACTCCCCCTTTGACAAATTTTTTGCTAAAATGATCTGCCAACCTATCAGAGATCACAAGCAGCAGAAAGTTCATACCATATATCTAATCATGCAGGAAAGCTACTAGATAAAACTACCAATCAACACATACATGTTGTAGTGCCATATCAGAGTCATCTACACACACAAACAATATCAACTTCCAGCCACTCAGGATCAACCTGTTTACACACACTAATCTAGACTGCTCTGGATTATGGATGTCAAGACATCCAGGATGACATCCTGAATCACACCTGTCCCATAGCCAAAAAGAAAAAAATCACTTGCTAGTCCAAACTACAGATGTCACACCATCCTGTGTTACTCCCCCTCAACTGATGAACATAGCATCAGCCAAACACTACCTGCATAACCTGCAGTTCACACATACTTCCAAGCACAAGCACCAACTCAAAAACACCTAACAGTAACAGCCAAACACACAGGATCAAACTACAGATGTCACGCCATCCTGTGTTACTCCCCCTCAACTGATTCATATAGCATCAACCAAACACAACCTGCACAGCAGCAAAGCTATAAAACACTCAGTACATCAGCATAGTATCACCACACCCGCACAACTGCAAACCTGCTAAGTGTTGACATTCATAGCAGCATAACTCAAATCTTCCACCTGTGAATCACACACACAACGCAACCTGCTGATAAGTTACTACTACTACTACCACTTCTCCCCCTTTTTAGCCACAAATTTAGATCATAACTAAACAAATAGTATAGATCAAATAAGGTTTGAAACACAGAGTTAAAGGGTTATTACAACACAAGGCTCATGAAGAGCACAACAAATATCCCATGCCGTCAAGGCAAACACAAAAAGCAAAAAGTCTAACCAAAAGGAAAACCTAACCAAACCTTCAGCAGACCATCAGCCCAAACAGCAACCCGCCAAAGCAGACTAATTACTCTTCCTCCTCAGTAGAACTGGATCCAACCTCCTTAATATTAGTTGAGACATCTTCATCTTTATTTTCATATTCTTCCCCTGACACAGCCTCACTATCAATATTAGTTGCATCTCTTTCAAGACTTTGAATAAAAGACTCTAGCTTGATCTTTTTTGTAGTGGCAGTATTGATAGTTTCCCCCAATTCCCTACAAGTTTCTTTTAATTCATCAATGATCATTTCTTTAGAGATATTGGCCTTTTCATCAGAAGTCAAAACAATATATGGGACATGTCTCCCAGCAAAGAGTTTGAAGTGAAGAGACAGTGTTGTCTCTCTCTTGCTAGCAGCATCACTAGAGTACAGAATCCCACGGTATTGATTTAAGACAATCTCACAAATAAGAGAGGGAAAAGAAATGGGCAGCTTGATAGCACTTGAAGTAGAGTGATTAATAACCTGATCAAAAATGTATCGGCCAAAATCAAAATTGACTTTGGTACTTACAACATGAATGAACTTGCCAAGCCCGACAATAATTGTGGATGTATGGTTGGTAGGCACCTAATTTGTAGCTCCAATTCTGTGTAGAATGACATATTTTACACTGAGTTGTCCTGCAGATAGCTTCCCTTTTGATGGCCATGTCTTGACTTGATTTGTAGTGATGATCTTGCAAACCTGGTTGTATGAAACAGACAATTCTTCCTCACCACTATTTGCACGTCCCAAACATCTATTGATCACAGCAGGAGATAACTTCACACAATTCCCTCTGACAAACACCTTCATGTATTCTTTGCTGGTCCTATTTGTGATTGAATCAGGTATGTTTACGATGAACTCTTTCACCAGTCCTTCATAGCATTTAGAGAACCCAGTGACTGTCTTGAGAAATCCAGCCTTGTTGATTAGGTCCATTACCTCCTTGATTTCCAAGGCATCCTTTCCCAATTCTCTTTCAAGAGCAATTCTCCTTTGATAAACATATCTCCATTTGGTCACACTGTTAATAGTATGAAAAGAGATGTTGTCCAGAGGGGAAGCTGGCGCAGGTTTAGAAGATTTCTTAGCAGAGGATTTCTTTACCTAGGATATGTCAGGAACATCTTTCACAACATCCTCATCAGACTCAGTGTTTTTACCGGTAACTTTTCTTTTCTTGGATGCACCAGTCACCTTGCTCCATGTCTTGGGGGGCCAACAGGAGTTCTCTTCTTTTGACTTTTGAGAGGGGATTCTTCAACCACAGTTTTTCCTTTCCTGGTCACAAGTCTCTTAGCAATTCCAGGAGCAGCATTCTTGATGAGCTCATCATCTGATGGCACATCTATACCATTGCTGTTGTTGCACCCCAAAATTTGCTCAACCTTTTCTTAACTTGGTTTATGTTTCATTTCATTTAGTTCTAGCATTTGTATTGCATAACATATTTCATTTTACAGGGTATCAAGGGCTTGTGCATAGCTAGAGAGGTCTTCTCAAAGCATTTGAGCCTAAGCAAGGGGTGTTACTCAAGCTTGAATGGTCATCAGGACATCTTGGAGTGGTCAATGTCTTATGAAAGGATAGATGAATATGTGTGGGTCAGTTCCTAACTTGGAGGCCAACTGAAGAGCATCAGGGGATTGTGAATGCGTGATTATGGGTATGAGACGTTGAGAGAGCTTATTGAGTTCCTTGAAGAGCCATTTGGAGCTTACTCAAGTTGTTGTGTGAAGTGGAATAAGCCCCGGTCAAAGTGTGGCATCTAGGGTTTTCATCTGGTAAACACTCAGTTAATTGTGAAATTGAAGGAGGTTAAAACTCAATTAAAAGTCTCTACGGTCATGGGATGTTGTGTTGAGAGGTCTAATATATCATTTCAAGATCAATTCATCAATGATCAAGAGTGTGAGAAGTTACTAATTTAGGGTTCTCAGGGTAAAATCCCCTATTTAGTGCCTGACTTCAAGACCACCTACCCCAAGATACAAATATCATCTCAACTTTTGGCCAACATGGAACTTTTAGAGCATGTTCTTAGCTTTCTTTTGAGTACTAGAAGTTCTTGATTGGATTTATAGAACATAAGTTATGATCCAGACAAGTTACAGGTCATCAGATGAATGTGATTTTGGTCAACAAAAGTCAACAAAATTCCAAGCCATTTTTTATATAGAAGGGTGTTTATCCTCAACTTTTGGCCAACATGAAAGTCGTAGGGCATGGTCTTAGCTTTTCAAAGAGTACTAGAAGTCTTTCATCTGATTTGTAAAACTCAAGTTATGAGGGTTACAAGTCAGAGGTATTTTGGGAAAGTAAGATTATAGGTCATAAAATTATAGGTCCATTTCACCAACTTAAATATTTCAAATGGAAATCTTTTCAACAATAAACTTGCTCCAAATAGGGCCATTTGCATTACCAAATCATTTCTTGTCATGGTTGGAGCTTGTATTGAAGATTGAATGTTTGAATTTTTCATAAAGAAGGCTTAAAATGAGAAATTGAGGTTTAAATGATTTTGAACTTTCTCAAGGCAAATTTGTGCATTTTCTGAGTGCAAATAATGTTCCAAAGACATTGCCATTTTCACATTTGAGATTTGAGGTCTTTAAATTGGTCATTTGCATGGTTTCTTCATCTTGAAGTAACAAGTTTGAAATCAACCATAAGATCAAGACAAGGCTTAATTCTTGGCCCTTTGATCAGCTCATGCCATTTGGAGTTGATTTGAAACAGAATCTAGGTTGGTGTAGTGGAAAAATACACGTATGGCAAGTGGAAAAAGTGTGGAAAATTTGATTTGTGAATTGGGCTTTGGGACTTAAATCGGAGCACCATTCTCATCTGAACCCAACATATAAAAGACTAGGAAACTTCCCAGACCTAGAGAGCTCATTTTGGTGGTGAATTGGCTGAAACAGAAAGTTGAAAAAGAGAGAGCAAGTTGAAAATCGGTTTTGGATCTACACACCATTGCAAGCCAAATTGAGTTGATCAAAAGCTTCCTTAAGGCATTTGGAACGTTTCTGGGTGGTTTGTTCAAAGAATCAGCCATAGACAAGACCCAGTGGAGGTGCTCCACTAGGTAAATTCAAAATCACCATATCTCTCATTTTAAGCCTTGATTCTGCGCCATTATTGCATACTTGAGGCATAGAAACAATGTAGATCGTTAATGTATAAAATGAACTGGCATTTAGTGTGTTTCCAGTGTGATGCATATTTCTTGTTGTTTGAATTTTGGCTCATTCTTGAGCTCTTAGAGTAAATGAAACGTGGATTTGAACTCCTTGTGAGTCGTAGATGCATTCTGGACATTTTGATTGGTCAATTTGGAGTTTCACAGTTTTTGCTCATTTTACATTTGTCTTCGATTTGGTTTATATGTTGCTCAAAAGTGAAAACTAAGGTTGGATTTGAGTTCCTCTTGTTGTGAGGATGAATTTTCACTATGATTTTGTTAGTTTTGGTTGAGTTTTCATGATTGTGGTTTGCTGGTAACTGTACACGGTGGCTGGGTGACCGGAGAAGAAGACTGGAAGGGATCTCCGGCCACCTTCTGGTTTTTCTGAATTTCTGTTTACTCCAAGTGAAGGAGATGACCTTTAAACCATTGGATCCATTTACTTTTATGCTGAACGATCAGGATTAAGACGTACGATATGCCCCTTTTTACCAGATGCACATGATCACATTTAAATTTCATTTAATTTGCTGGTACGCTGATGGCCTTGTGACGCGCATACTAATTGATCTGATGGTTCTAGTTGATTTCCACGCTGGTCCTCACGTTGACCAGCCCTGGTGGATTATCTGATCTGACCTAATTCTGTTTGGGCGCCTTGGGCCCCATATGCTATGTGCACCCCCCTTTTGGCCCAGTCCACTTTTTCAACTGCCTCTTCTTGCTGTTTGCACCACGTTTTTTTTCTTTTATTTTTATTTTTTTTATTTTTCTATTTTGTTCTTGTTTCAATTTAATTCATTTAAAAATATTCTCCAACTATTAAAATTCACAAAAAATATGTTTTAGTCACTTTGACTTGTCTTTTATTTTATAGTATTTTTATTTTATTTTTCATTTAAAAATGAATTAATTAGTTGGAGAGGTTTATTTGAATTAAATTGTGACATTGTGGTTTCTTTTATTTGTTTCTTCCTTTTCCTTTTGGTCCAATGAGTGAAAATTGTTCCTCATACGCTTGATAAGTTGAATAATTTTTTAGGACCATTTTGCCCCTGGTTGGTTGACTTAAGGGTTGACTTTTGATGCTTGCCTTTTGACCCTCGATTTTCCCATTTCAAAGTGGTACATCTTGAATTCAATTTTCTTTTGATGGTACTTTGAGGGGATATTGGCCTTGTGCCTTTGGATTCTGTTTGCCAACTTGTATGGCTATCTTGTGCATTTTATTTGGCATTTGTTTTGCCTTTTTCCTAATTTTGAGATGACTTGCAAGTCAAGTCATCTCCAAGAGAGGTTCCCACACACATCTTGACCTAGTTTGATTGGGATATGACACTTTTGGATCCCTTGAGCTTCCAATGACTTGTAATTCATGTTTCTAACATGTTAAGGATGTTTTTGGTTCAATTTTAGGTCATGACACTTCTTTTTGCTTGCTCATTTGTGTTCATCTTTTGAGTCTTTTAATTAGGGTTTCTATGTGGAGCTTTCTTGCCTTTCCTTTGTGCATATGCTTGCTTTCTCTTTTGTTATGTTTGCTTTTGCATTTTCGCACTCTCTCCTCATCCTCCATTATGTCCCATGACATTGGAATTTTATTTAAGGTTGCTTGGTCCCTCCTGAGGAGGAACTTGAAGCTTACCTAAAGTAATGAATCCATGAGGACTTTTTCTCATTGTTTTTGTCACACTTGTTTGCTTGTTTTGTTGCATCTCTCTCCCTTTTATCTTTGCATCCTCATATACATGCTTGGTTGAGATGAGCTTGTGGTGGCTACTGCCCCACACACATTTTCTTCCCACTTTCATTCTATGTATTCTTACTTGTGCATTTGTGTTTGCATCCTTCATTTGCATTTGTTTCCTTTATTGTTTCTTCTTCTTCTTTTGGCTTCCTTCCCTTAGGATTTCTAACCTCTCTTGTTCAAGAGAGGTTATGATAGACATTAGGGTTCTAACCATGCATGATAACATTAGGTAGAGATTTCCCTTTTGTAATCCCAACTTTAGGTGCACTTTGCATGACAACTTTTAGGGTTTGGTCTAGTCCCCCTCTAGTTTGTCCCTCTCTCTTCTCATATTCAAAAAACTTCAATCCACCTAATAAAGATAGCAAATGTTGTATGCTACGAGCCTTAATCCATTTGGGAAATGATGATTGGGTGGTTGCCTCTCAATTATCTAGAATGTTAGTGTATATCCTTCGGACGATATACGAAGCATTCGCTCCTAGATCATAGTCTTTAGTGCAACATGAGTTACAAACCAAGTTCAAAGCATTTCATCTCTAAAAAACACAAAAACAATTCAAACCTTTTTCACCCTTTGGGGTCTTAATCAGGAAAACCTTTTTCATAAACAAGAGTGTTGTTAACTTTTAGTCCTATCGCAAACGGTAATGCCTAAGTCTCCAATGGTCGAGCTGCATACACCAAATTGCTAGAACTGTTTGTTAACCCTACTCGGGTAAAACTTTTGAACAACCTGTGTTCTCGTTAGCCCGAACTACGTTTGCTCTAATCTTTCATACCAGATGAAAGTACGTAGGCATAAGACACGATGTCTTAGCGAGAAACCTTCCCCCTTCTTTAGCCGTAGTTAGCCGAACTACGTTGACTCTGACTTTCCCATTGCACGAGGGAGTACGTAGGCACAGAGCGGCGATGCTCTGCCGAGTCAGTCCTTTTTCTTTTTCTTTTGTCCATAAGCCTTTAGCGTAGATAGCTTACACACCCTTTTAGATAGACAACACATGCGTGGATCCCGTCGAGTACGACGGACGTGAGGGGTGCTCATACCTTCCCCTTGCGTAACCGACTCTCGAACCTAGGACTTGGTTGCGATGACCTCGTCTTTTCCCGTTTTCGTCACGTTTTTTCCGATCGTTTCCTTTCCCTTCTTTGGGATAAATAACTATAGGTGGCAACTCTGTTAGTCATTGTCGGCCTCTTTTTTTGCAGTAGCGACAGCTGGCGACTCTGCTGGGGACAGGAATATCCCCTATGCGAGTCAATCCTAGCGCTTGTGTGTTTATATTTGGGTGTTGTATATATGTGCTTTATTTATCTTTATCGCATTTATTTTAGCATCATATATCATTATTGTTGTGCTGTGGAGAGGGAAGTTCTATTGAGTGATAAGCCGGACCTGGGCTTGAGTACAAACTTAGTCTTAGAAGCGAAAAGTAGTGGTGAACCTGTATGTTAGGCATGCATCAGTTCCCACGAAATTTGCGCTCAAACGAGATTCTCCTTGATGACTTTCTTTCCAGCCCAGTGGGCCATTGAGAGGATTTCAGATTTGAGGGTTGTCGACTCTGGGGACCGATCATATGTGATTCAGCTAAGTGAGGCCTCTTCACGAGATGATGATGCCAAACCAGAAATGGTAAATGTATCATCATTTTTTGAAAGTCTGTGATGCTGATGAACGCATAGGATGCCGAACCTTTGTTTGTGGATAGGTCCATACCTGTGAGAGGGATTGGGTTATGCAGGAAACCTTAGGCTTTCAGAATACCCGGTTCTTTTCAGTGTGAATTTATTTATCAGTGGGTCCTGTTATCGGTACTTTGTTCTTGCTAAGACGAAGCACTGTTTCTTCTCAACCAACAGCACAACAGTCTTTATCCCCTGTTTGCATTCGCATGTGCATTTTCATTTGCATTTCATTAACATGTGTTTATGTTACAGGTGTACATTTCCTCTTTGATTCTGGTGACTCTATTCTCTTATTGTTGACATGGAGCCCTTGAGAAGGACCCTGGCCTACAAGTTTCCTACGCCTGATATTAGAACTCTGCGAAGTTTGATTTCTCTAGCTGATAAGAAGGTTATAGAGGATTTTAGAGAGTCTTATGGGAGGCTTTTGAATGTTGTTTGCAAACCTTCTCTGGATGAATTGAATGGCCTTCAGACGTTGTTGCAATTCTATGATCCTCAGTTACGAGGCTTCACCTTTCAGAGTTTTGTTTTAGCACATACATTGGAGGAGTATTCTGATATGTTGGGAATACCTATTATGAACCAGATACCATTCCATCATGTTGAGGGAGATCCAGATTTGACTGAACTTGCTAAGGCTTTACATTTGGATGTCTTTGAGTTGAAAGGAAAGTTAGCTAGTAGGAATGGAATGTTTGGGTTTCCGTTACCTTGTCTTGCGGACAAGGCTCGAGAGTTTGTTAAGAAAGGTTGTTGGGTGATATTAGCCTTATGTATCTATGGCATTCTTTTATTCCCGAACATCCCAGATTTTATAGATGCAGATGCATTCTGTATCTTTGCTTTGAAGAACCCCATACCCACTCTGTTGGGTGATGTTTATCATTCCGTACATTACAAGAATGAGAACAGGAGAGGAAAAGTGTACCTTGTTGCACACCTTTATTATATATGTGGTTCAGGAGCCACCTTCCTAAGACTGGTCCGTTCTCTGCTACTGCTAGTACTTCAGAATGGTCTGAGCGCTTGATGAGTTTGCCCATCGAAGACATTGTTTTGTTTGATAGGGATGTATTGGGCATTGAGATTATCTATAGTTGCGGAAGCTTTCCTAACGTCCCGCTGGTCAGAAGGAAAGGTTGCATAAACTATAATCCGGCTATTGCTATCAGACAGTTTGGGTATGCACTGAGAGTTCCTCTGAAGGATGAAGAGATACAGGAATCTCTGTATCTTACTGGTTTGTTGGAGGGAGATACTTTAGCTAGGGTTGAACATGCCTGGAGAAATGCCCACCTGAGAGGAAAGGTTGCCTTGGGAAAGATTAATAGTCAAGCATACGCTCCATATTTGGTTTGGATTCAGAGTAGAGCCAAAGAGTTAATGATGCCATATTCGTCTATTCAGCCTGTGCATCCTCTTGAGATTGTAGAGCCTACCACAGTAAATATTTAGAAGTATAATCAGGTTTTTCTTGAGAAGGAATAATTGAAGAGAGCTAATGAAGAATTGGAAAAGGAGATTATCCAGCTTCGCAGTGAGAAGATAGAGGCAGTTCATTCTTTCAGAAGGCAAACCGAGCTTGTGAACAAACTGGGTACTGATCTGACTAAGGAGACTAAGGACAGAGAGTGCACATGCCAAGATTTGAATGCTTCTTACCGTGTTCTTGCCACAAAGAAGGAAGAGTTGGATAAGGCTTACATGAGGATCTCCAAGTTTAAGTCAATATGGAATGCCACGCTCACTAACAACAAGGAGCGTGAGGACAAGTTAAAACTTCAGATCAGCAAGCTGAAGGCTCAGCTTAATGCCAAGGATGGAGAAATTGCAGCAGAAGCATCACTTAGACGAGACAACGAATACAGGTTGAATGAAGCGATCGCGAACTTGAAGGATCTCAGGTTGCAAGCTGACTCCAAGAGACGCAGACTTGAAACATGTTTTGGGGAAGAAGCTTCGGAGGATCATGTTGATAGCCTACGACATACCGTCAGCCAACAGGATTTGCTTATTCAGGGGCTACTTGCTAGACCGGATCATCCTGGGACATTGAGGTTTTTAGAGGATTTCCGATCACGTCATCCTGCTTGACCTGTTCTGTTTATTTCTGTTGTAGTTTTTGCTGTTTATTTGTTGTATTGACCATCGCTAGGCTTGTTGGCTGAGGTCTTTTCCTTATTTGTACCCAGCTGTAGTTTGTACATTGTTTGATGGCTTATTGATCTATATATGAGGAGTTGGTATTCTATGATTATCAGCAGGGTTCTCCATTGTTATGTTTTTCCTAGAATCTGTAGAAGCAAGCTTCATCTCAAAGTTTTGATGACGTCAACATCAAGATCAAGAATATTTCATCTGTGCAAAAAGGCAAACGCTTTCAAAAGACCAAGATCAAGTGGAATGGAAGTGATCAACATTCAAAGCTTCATGAACATTTGACTGATCAACTTTCAAGTTTTGGACACAAGCTATGGTATATCAAAATCCATTAATTTAATTGATATACAAGTGTTCAACATCTTTATCATTTGATCACATTGCATAAGCATATTTTTTAAACTATTAGAATTGATATAACATTGTTTTTATAAGTATTTTTCTGAAAAATAGCAGTGTTAACCGATTAACCATATAGGTTAACCGGTTAACCGTTTCAAATTTTAAATATTCTGGTATAACGTTCTAGTGTTAACCGATTAACCATATAGGTTAACCGATTAACACTGAACGTGTTTTGAAAAATGGCTTTGTTTCAAGTTCAAAAATGGTTTGAATATTATACCAGTTCATATTTTGAATTATACTCAAATATACCTTTTGGAAAAGGTGTGTTTACACATATAAATTCTGAGTTTTTCAAATTGAAAAAAGAACCTCCAATAATAAATTTCAAAATATTCTTTGAATCAAATTCACCACTTTCAAAATACTTTTCAAATCTTTTCAAAAGTGTTCATATTGATCATATCTTTTCATATGCATAGCATTGAACACTTGTGTTGAAATTAAAAGAGTGAATTTTGATCAGAAGGAGAAGATCAATCTCAGCATTGATATTACCATTATTACTCTCAAATCAAAGTATTCAGATTACTTGTATTTTGACTTGTGATCCAGGATTGTTGGACACAAGGGTGAGTGTTTACAAGAGGATTGTTCTTGTACACTTGTTGATTTTTATTGTTTGATAGTAGGCCTCACCGGTTGATGGTGTGATAGGTTGTACTTTATTAAACAATAGTGAAAACTCTCTTTCGTGTTGAAAGGGGAGTGGAGTACTCTCGGATTGTGAGGGGAACCACTATAAATCTTGGTGTCCACTTTCCTTTTACTTTCTACTGCATTCATCACCAAGAACCTAACCAAAGAAAAATTAAAGAATACCAAAAATCCGAAAAAGTTTCCATAAGCCTAATTCACCCCCCCCCCCCCCTCTTAGGCATACTTTGTACTTACAATTGGCATCAGAGCAGGTTAAGGTAACCTGTTCCTATCGATCCTAATGGCTTCCGCTAGTACTAACCCAGTTTTCAAAGATAGTGGAAGCAGTAACAAGCCACCACTCTTTTTTGGAGAATACTTCGATTTTTGGAAAATCCGTATGAAGGCACATCTTGAGGCTCAAGGAGATGGTATATGGGAAACCGTAGAAACTGGTCCGCATATTCCTATGAGCGTCATAAATAACGTAGGCACTCCAAAGATAAAATCCTCATATGATGAAGATGAAAAGAAAAGAATCTCATCTTTAGAAGAACAAAATTTTGTTTTTATGAAAAATATTGAAGATGAAAAATAGAAACTGATGGATGAAAAACAAAGTCTTGTATGTAAGAATTGTGAGTCTTTATCTTTCCAAATTGTTCAACTTAAAAGAGTTTTAGAAAGATACGAAAAAGGTCAAATTGGCTTGGAAGAAATTCTGAAACATCAAAGATATCCTAATGATAAAAGTGGATTAGGATATTCTAAATTTTCAAAACCAAGCACCAATGAGACCGTTTTCGTAAGAGCAAGTGAATAAATTGTTAAAGAAAAGGCCAGCACTTCTAAAGTTCAGCATCAAAATCATAACAAGAAAAGCATTGCAAAGAAAAAGAATTATGTTCCTAGATATAGAAGTCACTTTCAACCTACATGTTCTTATTGTGGAATTAAAGGCCATACACCTAATGCTTGCTATGTGCGCAATATTGGTGTTGCTAAAGGGCATTATGTGTGGGTTGAAAAAGGTACTAACTATCAAGGACCCAAAGCAATTTGGGTACCTAACACTACCTGATTTTGTGTTGTAGGTGTGCTTGAAGACAACCACTAATCAATGGTATCTTGATAGCGGTTGCTCGAAGCATATGACGGGAGACATAAACAAATTTTCAAGTCTATCATTAAAGGCCAAAGGATACGTCACTTACGGTGATGATAATAAGGGAAAAATTCTTGGAGTTGGAACCATTGGTGCACCTCCATGTACAATCATCGAAGACATTCTTTATGTGGAAGGCCTTAAATACAACCTACTTAGCATAAGTCAATTGTGTGACAAAGGGTTCCGAATTAACTTCACAAAGGAGGAATGCTTGATAGAACATGAAGTCACTCATGACATTTTGCTAAAAGGTAAAAGATATAATAACATTTTTATAATTTCTTTTGATGACTCTTCCTTGAAGGTAAAGTGTCTTATGGCGAACAACAACGAGGCGTGGCTTTGGCATAAAAGATTTGCTCACATTCACATGGAGCATTTAAACAAATTGATAAAGCATGATCTAGTTGTTGGTCTTCCGAAGATAAAATTCATCAAGGATAAGTTATGCGATGCATGTCAAAAGGGAAAACAGACCAAGACAACTTTCAAATCCAAGCAAGTGGTTTCTACATCAAGGCCGCTTCAATTGTTGCATATGGATCTTTTTGGTCCATCAAGAACAAAAAGCTTCGGAGGTAATTTCTACGCCTTAGTTATTGTTGATGATTTCTCTCGATACACTTGGACATTGTTTTTAGTGCAGAAAAATGATGCTTTTAAAGCATTCAAGAAATATGTAAAGCAAATTCAGAATGAGAAATCACTCACCATAGCCTCTATAAGAAGCGATCACGGTGGAGAATTCCAAAATTCAGACTTTGAAGATTTTTGCGAAAAGCATGGAATTTCTCATAATTTTTCAGCACCAAGGACGCCTCAACAAAATGGTGTCGTAGAACGGAAGAATAGATCACTGGTGGAGCTTGCAAGGACAATGCTCAGCGACGCAAATCTTCCTAAATATTTTTGGGCAGATGCAGTTAGTACAGCATGCTTCGTAAGCAACCGTGTCAATATTCGACCACTCCTCAAAAAGACTCTGTATGAGTTATTCAAGGGTAGAAAACCAAATATAGAATTCTTCCACATATTCGGATGCAAATGCTTTGTTCTCAACAACAAAAAAGATAATCTCGGTAAGTTTGATGAGAAATCCGACGAAGAGGATAATATTATTATGCATGATGATGATGATATAGTAGGTTCTTCACAACAACAAGAAGAGATTTCAAAGAATCAAGAAATACCACAAGAAGATGTCACTCAAATCATTGAAGAACATCAAGATCTTCCAAAGGAATGGAGAACGCATAGAGATCACCCGATAGATAAAGTTATTGGTGATATTAGCTAAGGAGTTGCGACTCGACTTAATCTAAAAGATGCTTGTCTCAACATGGCTTTTGTGTCTCAAATTGAACCAACCAAGATTGATGAAGCTTTAGGCGACGACCAATGGATTGTAGCAATGCAGGAAGAACTCAATCAATTCGAAAGGAATCATGTTTGGAGTCTTGTACCAAGACCAGACCATAAGCACATCATAGGAACAAGATGGGTGTTCAAGAACAAACTTGACAAGAATGGGATCATAGTTCGTAACAAAGAAAGATTGGTCGCGCAAGGCTACAACCAGGAGGAAGGAATTGATTTTGATGAAACGTTCGCTCTAGTAGCAAGGTTATAAGCAATTAGATTACTACTTGCTTACGCTTGTTCTATGAATTTTCAGTTGTTCCAGATGGATGTCAAAAGCGCTTTCCTGAATGGCTACATCAATGAGGAAGTCTACGTCAAACAACCTCCGGGTTTTGAAGACTTCAAGAATCCCTCACATGTTTACAAACTGAAAAAGGCACTCTACGGACTAAAACAAGCACCAAGAGCATGGTATGACCGCCTTAGCAATTTCTTATGTGAGAAGGGATTTACAAAAGGAAAGGTTGACAAGACATTGTTCATAAAGAAGATCAAAGGAAACACTTTATTGGTTCAAGTCTATATCGACGACATCATCTTCGGATCAACAAACAAAGAGCTTTGCGAAGAATTCTCACTTATGATGCAAGGAGAATTCGAGATGTCCATGATGGGAAAATTGAATTATTTTCTTGGACTACAAATAAAGCAAACAAAGGATGGCATCTTCCTCAACCAATCCAAGTATTGCAAGGAATTGTTGAAGAAATTCGATATGGATAGTTGCAAGGTGATGTCCACTCCAATGGGATCCGGAACGTACGTTGATCAAGATGAATCCGGTACTCCAGTTGATATAACAAAATATCGAGGTATGATCGGTTCATTACTATATTTGACGGCAAGTCGTCCTGACATTATGTTTAGCGTTTGTTTATGTGCACGCTTTCAAGCAAGTCCGAAGGAATCGCATCTCACAGCCGTAAAGAGAATCATAAAGTATCTCAAAGGGACAATGAACGTCGGATTATGGTATCCTAAAGGTAGTATTTGTTCTTTAGTTGGTTACTCTAACGCTGACTATGCAGGATGTAAGACCGATAGAAAAAGCACAAGTGGTACATGTCACATTCTCGGGAATGCATTAGTGTCATGGGCCTGCAAGAAGCAAGCTTGTGTGGCACTCAGTATAGCTGAAGCGGAATATATTGCAGCAGGAAGTTGCTGTGCACAAATTCTGTGGCTCAAGCAACAACTTCTCGATTACAGTATAGACCTCGGCTGCATTCCTCTTCGATCTGATAATACAAGTGCCATCAACATTGCAAAGAACCCGGTCATGCATTCAAGAACAAAACATATAGATATCCGGCATCACTTCCCTCGAGATCACGTATTGAATGGAGATGTAGATGTTACTTTCATCGACACGCACAATCAACTCGTCGACATCTTCACCAAACCTTTGGCGAAAGAACCATTCTACAAAATTCGGCGAGAACTTGGGATTCTTGATGAAGGTGACATCTGACTTTTTTCTCTAATATGTGTATGCATTATTTGTGTTGTGTTTTCATGTGTATGCATTCTGTTTTTAAGTATTTTTCAAAAATTCGAGTGTGTTAATCGATTAACCATATGGGTTAACCGATTAACACTGTTAAATTTTCAATTCTGACTCAATTTTCTAATGTGTTAACCGATTAACCTATATGGTTAACCGATTAACACTGTTAAATTTTCTAAAAAGCAGAAACGAAAATTAATTAAATTTTTGAAAATATTATATATGATAAATGCACTTTTTATGTGGTCCATATTCTCTTAAGTGTCCAAAATCCATATCCAAAATCCTATCCCCTCTTAAAGAGTTTTTTTTTTGGAACTTCCCTCTTCAAACCCTAAGTTTTAAAAACCCACTATCTCTCTCCCACTCTCTAAAGTTGGATAACTCCTCATAACCATCCCCACAACTTCTCAAACCCTAACTTCCTCAGAACCCACAACTTCAGTTCTCTCAAACTTTCATCCATGGCATCCTCACGCAAAGGAAAGGGAAAGCTTCCTGAGTATGCATCAGAATCTGATGACGACAGCATTCCAATGGAAACCACCAAAAAGAGGCGCATGGATTTCAAAGTTCGTGTTCGTCAACTTCTGCCAGTAAAGTACATAAATCTTCGAGCTTTTCCTGCAACTTCTTTTGACTTTCCTGCACTATTGGAATATCAGTGCATCGACAAGTTCGTCACCGACTCTGGTATTATTTATCCTGATCCTGTTAAAGCTTTTATTAGTAAGTTGGTTGTATATCTGGACATTGATGAGAACCACATGATCAGTTCCACCATTAGAGACCATGAGCTTGTTGAAAAATTATCTACCATTGCTAGACACCTTAAAATTCCATCAAAAGGCTGCTTCCTGAGGAAAGGTGTAAACCATGTGGATGGACCTTGGGAAAATTATGATAAAATGGAGTATTACTATCAGATTTGCAGGTTCCCGAAAGAAACAGTTATTGCAAACTCTCGCACCGCTCGTATGTTGTGTTATGCCAAGAATCTGACGGTTTCTGATCGAATGCTTCATTACATTATCTTCTATGTCCTCATTCCAAAGGATTCCAACCACTCTCAGATTAATGACTTAGAGATGCAGATTTTGTATGCAATCAAGAACCGCATAAGGGTCAATTGGATTCTGACCATCATGTATCATCTGCAGCAGCAACTTCAGTGCATCACACGGTTACCGTATGCTCGATTGATTTCGAGAATTCTGGAATTAACCGAACTAGACCTCAACAGGGAACCGTCCTCCAAGATGAAACCTACAACTAATGAGATCAATGAGATTAACATTGTCAAAAATACTGGTATCATCAAAGCGGCTGACGGTACCTACAGGTATGCCGATGACGGTCCTGTCCATCAAGCGTATCCAATTCTTGAAGGGGGTCTTACAAGTGAGTTTCTCTATACAACCATGATGAACCAGCATAGAGAGTCAATGAATATGCATATAGAGACCTCCCGAGCCATTGCCTCCCTCAGAAACCTTATTCTTAACCCTCCACATTCCAACACCCGAGTTGTGGACGAAGAGATTGAAGAAGAGGATGGTAGTGAAGAAGAGGAAGAAAATGATGTGGATATGCCTGATGAGGATCTTTAGAGAATATGTTGCTGTTGATGTCTTTTATTGCATTGCTTTCTAGTTTTTGATGTTTTATGCTTCCATTTATGATTGAACTCTGTTTTTATTGTAACTCGTACAATATTTGCAGCGTTGCTACCGTTTAATTTCAGTATGCTTTGCTTCCATATTCTTGTGATTGCTTGCATTATTGGTCTGTCTAGTTTTCTTTTTTGAAAGCTCCTTCCTTTTTGCTTATGACAAAGGGGGAGAAGAGCTTTGGCTTTCTTATGTCTATGTGTGCAGAATTTTTGCCTATGTATTCGATAGGGGGAGTTCATGGACATAGGGGGAGAAAACAAGATCATTTCCAATCATCAAGATCATTGCCAATTATCGTCAAAAATTGCACAAGACATTTTGGTTGTCATCATCAAAAAGGGGGAGATTGTAGAAGCAAGCTTCATCTCAAAGTTTTGATGACGTCAACATCAAGATCAAGAATATTTCATCTGTGCAAAAAGGCAAACGCTTTCAAAAGACCAAGATCAAGTGGAATGGAAGTGATCAATATTCAAAGCTTCATGAACATTTGACTGATCAACTTTCAAGTTTTGGACACAAGCTATGGTATATCAAAATCCATTAATTTAATTGATATACAAGTGTTCAACATCTTTATCATTTGATCACATTGCATAAGCATATTTTTTAAACTATTAGAATTGATATAACATTGTTTTTATAAGTATTTTTCTGAAAAATAGCAGTGTTAACCGATTAACCATATAGGTTAACCGATTAACCATTTCAAATTTTAAATATTCTAGTATAACGTTCCAGTGTTAACCGATTAACCATATAGGTTAACCGATTAACAGTGAATGTGTTTTGAAAAATGGCTTTGTTTCAAGTTCAAAAATGGTTTGAATATTATACCAGTTCATATTTTGAATTATGCTCAAATATACCTTTTGGAAAAGGTGTGTTTACACATATAAATTCTGAGTTTTTCAAATTGAAAAAAGAACCTCCAATAATAAATTTCAAAATATTCTTTGAATCAAATTCACCACTTTCAAAATACTTTTCAAATCTTTTCAAAAGTGTTCATATTGATCATATCTTTTCATATTCATAGCATTGAACACTTGTGTTGAAATTAAAAGAGTGAAATTTTATCAGAAGGAGAAGATCAATCTCAGCATTGATATTACCATTATTACTCTCAAATCAAAGTATTCAGATTACTTGTATTTTGACTTGTGATCCAGGATTGTTGGACACAAGGGTGAGTGTTTACAAGAGGATTGTTCTTGTACACTTGTTGATTTTTATTGTTTGATAGTAGGCCTCACCGGTTGATGGTGTGATAGGTTGTACTTTATTAAACAATAGTGAAAACTCTCTTTCGTGTTGAAAGGGGAGTGGAGTACTCTCGGATTGTGAGGGGAACCACTATAAATCTTGGTGTCCACTTTCCTTTTACTTTCTACTGCATTCATCACCAAGAACCTAACCAAAAAAAAATTAAAGAATACCAAAAATCCGAAAAAGTTTCCATAAGCCTAATTCACCCCCCCCCCCACACCCCACTCCTCTTAGGCATACTCTGTACTTACAGAAACTAGAATCGAGGGGGAAATGTCCCTATTGCATAAATACATGTCTGCATCTTAGCATGTTTCTCGCATTTGCAGGTGCATCAGAACTGTTAACCTTATCTTGTTTCTTGTGCCACTAGTGTTTTCAGGATTGCAGATCAGATAACTCACCGCTACGGTACCAGAGGAAACCAGAAAAGGCTGATAGATCAGATGCAGGTAGAAATGCAAGAGATGAGAGATCGGATGGCACAGCTGATGGAGGTCATGCAAGGGGTAGCTAGTGGCCAGGCGCAACTTCAGACTTTAGTGCAACCTTTGATTGCACGAGTTGATAGTGATGGGGTGTTACCTGGTGGGGTTGCTTCTAACCCTCCTCATAAAGAAACTCCTCGTGCAGACAATTCTATGCCAACTTTAGTCATCCCTACTGTTGGAGGGGGTGGTCACGCTGCTGGTGCTGGAAATACGACAGGTTTTAATCATGCTGGTTTTGCTAATGGGGGTAATGGTAATGGAAACGGCTTTGTCCTTGACACCACAGGAGTTGTACATGGTATTATGGACCACACCTGGAATAAGGATAGGCAGGAGGACTTGTTCTTGCCAAGAATTATAACTGCTGAAATACCTTCTGAGACTGATAGAAGGATTCAAATGATTGAAGAGAAGATGAGATCTCTTGAATGCCAAAATTCTATGGGGCTAGATATGTCTAACCTGGGGCTGATCCCAGGCTTGAGAGTGCCTCACAAATTCAAAGTGCCTGATTCGATAAGTACAAAGGCACTACTTGCCCGAGGGTTCACCTGCGCTCGTACTATAGAAAGATGTATGCGTACCCGGACGACGAAAAACTCTTGATGCACTTTTTCCAGGACAGCCTGTCCGGTCCCTCTTTGGAGTGGTATATGGGGTTGGAACCCACTAACGTCCGCAACTGGAAAGACCTAGCCGAAGCTTTTGTAAGGCACTATCAGTACAATAGTGACCTTGCACCAAATAGAGTCCAGTTACAGAATATTTCCCAAAAGAATAACGAATGCTTTAAAGAATACTCCCAGAGGTGGCGAGAGCTTGCTGCTAGGGTACAACCACCAATGGTAGAGAGGGAGCTTGTGGACATGTTTGTTACTATACCAGCGGTGTACTATGAAAAGCTTATAAACAGTATGTCCAGAAGTTTTTCAGACTTGATAATCACCGGTGAAAGGGTGGAAAACAGCATCAAGCTCGGAAAGATTCAGGCGGGAGAAGTACCATCGTCTGGAGGAGGAGGAAAGAAGGTATTTGGAAACAAGAAGCGTGAAGGTGACGTTAGCTCAGTGACAAGTTCTAGAGGAAGAGGAAGGGGTCAACCACAAAACCAATATTGCCAACAGCATGTGGCCAGTGTCACTATTCCTGTGCAACCACAACAACAACAACAGCAAAGACAGTATCAGCCACAACAACAAAACCAGCAAGGTTATAGGAGGTTTTCTGATAGGGCCAGGCCGAATAGAGTATTTGACACTCCACCCATGCCCTACTCTCAGGTGCTTCAGACTTTATTACAGCTACAATTAATTCAAAAAAGGACTCTAGCTCCTTTGACAGGTCCTCCCCCACCTGGCTATGACGCAAATGCCCGTTGCGAGTTTCACTCTAGGGCGCCTGGTCACTCTATTGACGATTGCAAGGCTTTTAAACACAAGTTGCAAGATCTCATTGACAGCAAAGCAATAAATTTTTCTCATGATGCACCTAACGTTGTGCAGAACCCTATGCCAAACCATGAGCAGGCTAGGGTTGGTGCTATCTTGGTGGAGGATGATTTGGACTTGATAATGGATGTGAATGAACTGAAAACTCCATTGAAGTTTGTGAAAGAAAAATTGTTGGGAGGAGGTGTATTCCCAGGCTGCAGTGAGGACTGTGTTGATTGTTTAAGTCATCCTGAGGGATGTGTTGATTTGAGAAAGTCTATCCAAGGAATGATAGATGAGGGGACGTTGCAGTTTGAACGGACCACAGAAAAGAAATTGGTTGAGGAAGTAAGTAAGGAGAGGGATGAGGTCACTACGATCTCGATCCCATATAAGACTATAACTATTTCAGCGCCTCCTAGGCCACCAACAATCACTATTACCAAAGCAGGACCTGTGCCTTATGAAAGCACCAAAGCAATTCCGTGGAACTACGGAGCTGAGGTGTATTGTAATGGTCAGAAGATAGATTTGAAAATTTTTCCTATGGAGTCAGCAGGGAATGTTGTGGGAGCAGGGGCAATTACCCGAAGCGGCAAGGTCTTTGCATCACCCGAAGTGGTGGCTGAAAAAGAAGATAGAGGGAAAGGTAAGATGGTAATAGAAAAAACATCCCAGTCTAGTGAAAAGGAATCTTTGGAGAATGATGTGGAGGAAGTCATGAGGCTGATACGCAAAAGCGACTACAAGATAGTCGAGCACTTACAGCAGACACCTTCCAAATTTTCGATATTATCGCTGTTGTTGAGTTCCGAAGCTCATAGGAATGCATTGATGAAATTATTGAGTACCACATTCGTGCCCCAAGAAATATCAGTGAATCAACTTGAAGGGGTTGTAGGGCATGTAAACACGGGAAATAGCCTTGGATTTACAGATCCAGACTTAACGCCAAGGGGCAGAAACCACAATTGTGCGCTGCACATTTCTGTTGAATGTAGAGGAGTGGTTATGTCTCATGTCCTTGTTGACACAGGGTCATCTTTGAATGTGCTGCCGAAGAAGGCACTCATGAAGCTGGATACTAGGGGCATTACCTGTACACCAAGTGATTTGGTTGTACGTGCTTTCGATGGTACCCAGAGGTCTGTCTTCGGTGAGCTGACTTTGCCTATCCAAGTGGGCCCAGAAGTTTTTGACGCTGTATTTTATATCATGGACATTCAGCCTGCTTATAGCTGTTTTTTAGGCAGACCATGGATCCACTCAGCTGGGGCTGTCACATCAACTCTGCATCAGAAGCTGAAATACATGGTTTGTGGCAGTGTTGTGACAGTGTGTGGAGAAGAGGACATCATGGTTAGTCACCTGTCTTCTTTCAAGTATGTAGAGGTAGATGGGGAAATTCATGAGACCCTGTGTCAAGCGTTTGAAACCGTTCAGTTGAAGGATAAATCTCCGATGGTGAGAAAAGAGCCTGAGGTGGCTATGTCTTCTTTCAAAGAAGTGCAGGCTGTGGTGCAAGCTGGCTCAGCCCAAGGATGGGGGCAGGTGATTGATATCCCTCAGAAGCAAGACAAGTTTGGTCTGGGGTACCACCCATCATCTTCACAGAGCATGCCGAAGTTCAAGGGGCCGATCAGGTTTATTAGCGGGGGTGTCTTCTTCGAGCAGCTTAATGCCATTTCTGATGATGAAGCTGGAAATAGTGACTGCGATATGGATACATGGATCAAGCCATGTCTTCCAAGACAACGTCTATGCAACTGGTCCATTGAGGAGTTTGTCCAAGTGATCAATGAACAATAATGCTTTGTTTTTCAATTATTGTACGACCCTATGTTCTACCCGGAGCATAGTGGTTTGTTATTTCAGGGCTTGTCTTGTTTATGTTTGAATATTGTTTCATCTATTAACCAAAGGGCGTTTTTCCATTCAAATTTTGAGATCTCTGTTTTTCTTGTTTTATCTTTAACAATAAAATGGCAATGTGTTTGTTTGCATATCATTTGAAGCACCTAACCATTTTCATTGCAGGTCTCACATCATTGCAGATGACACCGATCAAGAATCTTCTATGACTCGCTTAGACTTCGATAACCCGGTATTTCAAGCTGAAGAAGAGATTGATGAGGATGAAGACTTGCCCGAAGAGTTAGCTAGACTCTTAAGACAAGAAGAGAAGATCATTCTGCCTCATGAAGAAGAGATTGAGGTTATCAACTTGGGTTCTGAAGAGGTTGTCAAAAATGTCAAAATAGGGGTTGCATTGCAAGAGTACATTAAGCAAAGGTTGATAGAGATGCTTCAAGAGTACAGGGACATCTTTGCTTGGTCCTACGAAGATATGGTCGGACTTGAAACTGACATCGTGGTTCACCGATTTCCACTTCGGGAAGAATGTCCACCCGTCAAGCAGAAGCTTAGGAGGACGAGACCAGACATGGCGGTAAAAAACAAAGAAGAAGTTCAAAAGCAGTTGGACGCTGGATTTTTAGCCGTGACAACTTACCCTCTGTGGGTCGCCAACATTGTACCTATACCTAAGAAGGACAGTAAGGTACGGATGTGCGTTGATTATAGATACTTGAATAGGGCGAGCCCAAAGGATGATTTCCCGCTTCCTCATATTGACGTATTGGTTGACAATACGACTCAATTCTTGGTGTTTTCCTTCATGGATGGCTTCTCCGGTTATAATCAGATAAAAATGGCACCGGAAGACATGGAGAAAACAACGTTCATTACACCGTGGGGAACATTTTGCTATAAGGTGATGCCGTTTGGGTTGAAAAACGCAGGGGCAACTTATCAGCGGGCAATGGTGACTTTGTTTCATGATATGATTCATCATGAGATTGAGGTCTATGTTGATGACATGATTGCGAAGTCCCAAACGGAGGAAGAGCATTTGGTCAATTTATTAAAGTTGTTTGAGAGGTTGAGGAAGTTTAAATTGAGGTTGAATCCAAATAAGTGCACTTTCGGAGTTCGGTCCAGAAAGTTATTGGGGTTTATAGTCAGCAGAAAAGGAATCGAGGTAGATCCTGCAAAAATAAGAGATATTCAAGAAATGTCAGCGCCGAAGACTGAAAAAGAAGTTCGTGGCTTTTTAGGGAGGTTGAACTATATCGCTCGGTTCATATCTCCTCTAACAGCCACGTGTGAACCAATGTTTAAACTATTAAAGAAAGATCAGGCGGTTATTTGGAACGAAAATTGTCAAAGAGCATTCGATAAAATAAAACAGTATTTGCAGGAGCCTCCGATACTGATACCCCCAGTTGCTGGAAGACCATTAATCATGTATTTAACGGTTCTTGAGAATAGTATGGGTTGTGTTCTCGGTCAGCACGACAAGACAGGAAGAAAAGAGCATGCGATTTACTACCTTAGTAAAAAGTTCACAGATTGTGAGTCCCGTTACTCGATGCTTGAAAAAACGTGTTGCGCACTCGCTTGGGCGGCCAAACGTTTAAGACAGTACATGCTCAATCATACAACCATGCTAATTTCGAAGATGGATCCGATTAAATATATCTTTGAAAAGCAGGCACTTTCTGGAAGGATTTCCAGATGGCAAATGGTACTTACAGAGTACGACATCCAGTATGTTTCCCAGAAAGCCATTAAAGGGAGTGTTTTGTCAGAATACCTTGCTGAACAACCAATTGATGATTATCAACCGATGAGACTTGAATTTCTTGACGAGGACATTATGTATTTGAAAGCAAAAGATTGTAATGAGCCATTACCCACTGAAGGTCCGGATAAGGGTTCTCAATGCAGATGATTTTTGATGGCACAATTAATTCATATGGTAGTGGAATTGGGGCAATTATCACGACTCCTCATGGAACTCATATCCCCTTTACTTCCAGATTAACTTTTCCCTGCACCAACAATGAGGCCGAGTACGAAGCATGTATCATGGGTTTGGAAGAAACTATTGATCTGAGGATCGAGAATCTCAATGTATATGGCGATTCGACACTAGTTGTTAACCAGATCGAAGGAGAATGGGAAACTTGGCATCCCAATCTGATCCCTTACAAGGATTATGCAAGAAGATTGTTACCATTCTTCGATCGTATAGACTTCCACCATGTGCCAAGAACGGAGAATCAAATGGCAGACGCTTTGGCTACACTATCTTCAATGTACAAGGTCAACTTTTGGAATGAAGATCCAAGGATTGTTATCTCACGCCTCGATAGGCCCGTCTTCATATTTGCCATTAAGGAAGCTTAGTAGCAGTTGATGAGGCTTGCTTTAAAACTTGATCAAAGATGTAAGTCCCAAAATCAAACTCTCTTGCTTTACCGACAATGTATATGAACTTTACTAGCCCAACGGATATGGTTGAAGCGTGATTGGTAGGCACCCATTTAACAATATCAATTCTATTCAGAATTGCATACTTCACACTAGGTTTCTCAACTGACAGCTTTCCTTTACTTGGCCAATGCTTCACTTAATTACAGGTGATCTCCTGACACACTTGATCATCAGTATCTTCACACTCTGGTTGAGGGTCTATTGATCTTCCCAAAAACCTGTTTATTAGAATGGAGGAAAATTTCATAACATTTCCTATGACATACACTTTCATGTAGTCTTAACAGCGGCATCATTACATCCTTTAGGAATATTCACTACAAATTATTTGACTAGCTTCTCATAGAAGGACCCGAATTTAGTGATTATCTTCAATCGACCTACAACTTCAATTAGCTTCAACACCTCATGGAATTCTAGGGCATTCTTCCCCAATTCTGTTTCCAAAGCTACTCTTCATTTGTACACATAGGGCCACCTTTCCACATTTTCAAGAGCATGGAAGGAGACATTATCTAGGGGAGCTTTAGAAGGAGCAACAAATCTTTTCTTAGAGTCTGGCTTCTTAACTTTCATGATGTCCTTAACATCGTTAGCAACATCATAGTATGAATCAGTATCAGACTCAACCTTTCTCTTTTTGGACACAATAGCAACCTTTCTCTTTTTGGACACAATAACAACCTTTCTCTAAGGTTTATTTGGTCCAACCACAGGTTTCTTAGTAGTCTTGGTAGGAGTGTTTTAAGCAGCAACACCCTTACCTTTTCTGCATTTTAATCTCTTGGCCACACCCGGGTGGAGGCTCTTGGCAATGATTTCATCATCAGAAGGCGAGTCATCAATATTGATAACTTGATCAGCAGTCTTACCAACAGTACCCTCAGATGTCTGTTTACTTAGATTCTTCTACAGATGGGGATGTTCCATCCTCTATTTCAACATTTTTTACAACAGATTCAACAAGGGTGTGTAGGTTCCTTTCAGACTGTTCATGATCATTCCCTTCAACATTCTCCTCAATCACTACCCCTGGTTCATTAACAGGAGCAGAAGTAGTGGAAAGAATCTGATCCAAAAGTCTAGTAATTCCAGCAACATTCACCTGATCCCCTTAATTTAGGATCTGATCCACTATTGCTCCGATCCTCTTATCCGTGTCAAAAAATTATTTTTCTGTCCTAGGGTTAGAAAAAGCACTAGAGGTATTTGAGGGATTACCTGTGGGAATGTTTTTAGATCTTATCACAACAAGTTTATTTGGCTTGCATGGCACCATAGCCAAGGGGACAATATCTATAGCATCTTAAGCAGACAACTTCTTATCACCGTTCTTAGCCATTGATGAAGAAACTTTTTCTTTCTTTGATATTCCTCTAGAATAATGTTGTTGAGACATCTTGTAACACTTGAAAGAAGAATTTAGGTTTTCTTCAAACTGGAGTATGAAGCAGTTTGTGAGAGATGACTTGATTTTGAATTTGGAGGGAATTTGAATTGATTTTGAAAATTAACCAAAATTCAAAGTGGTTCTAGATCCTTCTTGTGGTGTAAAATAAAATTCACAAGTGATCTAAATGAACCCCAAAGTGGCTGCCTTTGAAAATTCACGTGCAGAGGCAAAATTTACCTTGGTTAATCGGTTAACCATGTGGGTTAATTGATTAACACCTTTAAAAATTCAAATTTGATTTGAGTTTGCCTTAGTTAACCGGTTAACCATATTGGTTAATCGGTTAACACCCTAAAAATTTGAGTTTTGGCGCCTTTTGGAGGGAAAAGTGCACATTTGTCAGTTTTCTTCCGTTCTGAGCTCTATTAGGCCTCTGAAACTTGCCTTTTGACACTATTACCGTGGAAATGCCTGAGATAGCTTGAATTTTGCCTCCTAAGCTACAAGTTATCCTGCAAAATAAAAAATAAAATCGGCCGCTCGATCGTCGGGAAAAATAAATGTCGGAGCCTCTGATGCTCAATGTCTAGTCTCTTGCACTAAAAAAGAAACCTGAGCCACAGAAACGCCTTGATCCCATGCCTCCAGAACAAATGCTATGATATGTAGAAATACAAAATGCAGAGAAACAAAAGCCAGTTAATGCTAAAATAGAAAGGCAAATTTTGGGGTGCTACAGCGTGCTCTTTAGATGTGAGAGTTGAGTATAGTAGACTATCGGTGGAAGAGATTGACTCTAGAAAGAAGGTTATCTTAGATATTTGGTCCCATATATAGATTTGAGATGCCCAACTTTTTCAAAGATCTATAGTTAAGTGGCTTAAGGAGGGTGTTGTTAACACTAATTTCTTTCATGCTTGTATTAATAGTATGTCCAAAAGGAATGCAATTTTATCCTTTAAGGTTACCGGTGCTTGGGTGAAAAGGTGTATGAGATTCGTCAATAGACGGTTAATAATTTTTCCAATCATTTCAAATAACTTCTTCTTGATCAGCCTATGTGTGATGGGTTTTTTCCCATCTATCTTGGAGGACAACTGTGTTAGTCTTACTGCCCTATTTTCTCCTCTTTGAAATTGAACGATTGCTTTGTTTGATGGGAATAAGAGTCCTAGCCCTAATGGGTTCAATATCTTATTTTTTTTAGGAGGTTTTGGACCCCTATAGGGATGCGATTAGGATTATGTTTGAGAAATTCCATCAATTTTCTTATCTTCCTCATGGTTTTTCTTCTTTCTTTGTGAGCTTGAACCCTAAGGTCGATTCTTCTTCTCATATAAGATTTTTTGGCCTATTTCTTTGGTAGGGTCACATTATAAGCTTCTAGATAAAGTTTTGGCTGGGAGGATTTCTAGTGTTATGGATAAGCTTATCTCTTTTAACCAGTCACCCTTCCTTTATGGTAGGTTTCTAATTGATGGGGGTTTATTTGTGAATGAGTTGGTCAACCTAGCTAAAAAGCATAAAAATTATTGTTTCATTTTTAAAGTATATTTCAAGAAGCGTATTATTCAGTTAGTTGGTTCTTTCTGGATTATATGTTCTCTCGATTTTGTTTTAATGATAGGTGTAGAGGTTGGATTCATGCTTCTGTTTTCTTTGGTAATCTTGAGGTCCATGTTAATGGTTTCCCAAACTAAGAAATTAGAATCCAATGGGAGTTGAAGCAGGTGATCCCCTAGTTCCTTTCCTTTTTCTCTTGGTAGCTGAAGGACTGAGTGGGTGTTCTCTAGGGTTGTGGATCAAAAGCTTTTCACTGGTCTCTAAATGGGCTCCTCAGATTTGGTGGTCTCCCATCTTCGTTAAACGGGCGATATTATTATTTTGGAGGAAGCCTCCTTTGAGAACCATCATGGCTATAAAGTTTGTCCTCTTTATGTTTTAGCTAGCCTCAGGCTTTCAGATGAATTTTTCCAAGATTAGTCTCATTGGGGTTAATTGTGATCCAATATTTCTTAACCTAGCTTATGATTTTCTCCAGTATAAACATATGTTTCTCCTATTTAAGTATATTGGTCTCGCGGTGGGGGCGAATCCCCTTTTGTGTTTTACGTGGGAACCCTTAGTTAGTCTCATCACTAAGCCGCTTTACTTGTGGAGGCATAGGTATATGTCCATAGGAGGGCGTGTGGTTCTTCTTAATTTTGTTCTTAATGAAACTCGTATCTTCCTTTTATATTTTTCAAAGATGCATGTTAAGGTATGGCAGAAGATTGTGAAAGTTCATAGGAGGTTTTTGTGGGGTGATGTTAAAGGAGTGGGCCTAAGATCGATTGGGTTAGGTGGTGTGATGTTTTTAAATTTATGAAATTTGGGGACCTTAGTGTCCGCAACCTTCGACGGCTCTATTGGATAAGTGGAAGTAGTAATTACTTTCGAGAGACTTAGGGGTCTGGATATATATTTTTTTGCTAGATATGAAGTTATTTCGACTTCTTCTGTGTTATGAGGTAGAGCTACATGCCTTCGTTCTGTGTCTCCTTGGTGGATAGGGGTTTCCCTTCTAGTTCCAAATGGGAGGACCCCTCATAATAGATTTGGGACAATATGATTAAGAAATTTGGGTTTGGTCTTCTCACTAAGTTTTAGAAAGACCTTTGGGTTGAGCATATTCCTCTTAGAGTTAGGTTCCGTCATCTTTTTTCTATCTCTAATTAGAAGAATTGTTCCATGGGAGAGGTTGGTAAGTGGGAGGGGTAGACTTAGGTTTAAAATCTTAAGTGGAGAAGATCTCACCTTTTTTAACACGAGAAGGTTTTGATATTTGACCCACTCTTCGTAGTTATGGACTTTATCCCTTCCACTCAACCCGATAAGTGGTGGTGGAGCCTGTTTAAAGATAGTTCTTATTATCTTACTTTTGTGTACTCTTTTCTTCTCTCATGTGAGTTCCTAGATATCTATAGGTCTCGTTGGTGAAATTTGACTCTCTCTAGTATCTAGAGTAACTTGGCCCTCTCTAAAGTTTTTTTTCTCCTGGAAACTCCTGTAGGATATGACTCATACCAGAGAAAATTTACTCAAGAGAGGGGTCGTCATTGGTTCACAGGGTATCTCTTGCCATTTTTGTTCGAGGTTTCTAGAGTTCTCATCTCGTTTGTTTGTGACTTATGATATAGTTGTTTTTGTTTGGTATAGAATTTGCATTTGGTTAGGCTGATCTTTAATCTTGCCTAGGAATTCTTTCACCCTTTTTCATATGTTTTTCCCTATTGATTACAAGTTTAGGCTTAGGGCTGGTGGCTTATAATTTGGCATGTTGTGGTATGTTCGATCTGAAATTTTTTAAAATGATAGTGTTTTCAAGTAAATTGGTGATATGGAAGGACATGGAAGATATGAATATTCTTTTGAGTTGCAAATAGTATCTTAGTAAGTTTGTGGAAACTCTTATATTTTCTGGACCTGCCTCGAGAACCCTATTCGACATCTTAGTCAATAGCAACATGAATGTCTTCGACCTTTTTAGATGCTCTTTCTACTCAATGGAGATTAGTGTTTTTTTTTCTTGTCTTTGATATTATCTCTTTAATATTAATATTATTTCTCTCTCTAAAAAAATTAATTACTCTAGAGCAATCTGACCAAGATTCCACATAACTATAACTCATTTTACCGTACCTATAAACAAAACTATAGTATGTCACATGCACAGTAATAACCCTATAACAAAACAGCAAAATGAAAAACATCATGATAGGAAGAAAAACCCCTTGAGCAACCATAATTAACTTGAGAACCCATGATGAATGAGATATGATGAAGTTAGTTATGAGGTATTTAAAAGGCTGCAAAATTTATGCATTGAATGAAAGTGAATGGATATGTTATTTCAACTATCCTCACTGCACATCAATATGTCAACCTAAATTCAGCAATTTGTCATCTTTTATTCAAGTTTCCATTACTCTCTTGAAAATACATGGAGCCCATTAATGATGTCAAGCCACAAAAAAGTACTTAAACTGTCAATATCTGCCTCCTCTACACCCTCTTTGTATAAAATCCCTGACCCACTTTGTAGAAAGGTTCTAGTGTAGATTAAATTCTTATTGGTTTTAATGGAAAATGATCATTTTTTCTATTTAATGGTAGCATTAATTTTCTTGTTAAACAAATTTAAATTTAAGTGGTTTGCATTTAATTACTTTTTGTTTTTATTCATTTATTATATATGGGTTATTTAATATAAATCAAGAATGAAAAAAAAAAATCAAATTTCTCATCATATAAATTATCTGTTACAAGTTACAGATATAAAATAATATAATAATCATCAATATTGTTGACTTTTTGAATATCACAACATAAGTAATAAATTTCTGATTTTCTTTTTTTGTAATTTTATTGATGTTATACGACATATAATAATTATATTTTATTGAAAATGACATATGAAAGAGAGTTATAAATGGAAGGTGACATATGATAGAGAATAAAAAAATTTATTAATAAGAATATAAAAAATAAATTAATAAGCCAGATAAATAAATCCACACACACATATAATAAGTTCATATAAATGTTAATATACACAGAGAATATAACAAATTTTTAAATAAAAATGTATTATGAAAAATGATAGCAACCTATTTTCTAATACACTATTTTTAGAACTTTCTCATTAAGCTTGAAATTCATATTCCACCAAATTTATGGTTAAAGGTTATGATTTACAAAAAATATACTTTAAATAAAAAATGCATGTTAAAAACTAAAAAAAGAGTATTTTAATACTTCTCTGTTATTCATTCAAATGAAGAATGCTTTATAGAACAATTATATATAATTTAATTTTTTTTTTATTTAAAATTTCAAGTTTCACAATTTTCGGTTGAGTTATTATGATCTTTAAAACCACTCTACCATCTTGCATCACACAAACATTTCCCTTTAGTAATTTTCACAGCACCAATAAATATTGAATGAGAGAAAAAGAAGATAGCAAGAGAGTTATTACAACCAAATGTCATTCATGAATATTAAAGTCTCTGCCACAAGAAGTCAATGCCCGAACCATACACAATTTTCATGCCTTATCTAAATTTCTAGACTAGCAAATAACCAACTATGGTGCGTTCTTGACTCCTTCTAAACACACCAATTTAAAAATAAAAATAAAAATAAAAACCACTATAATACTTTAGTTTAATTCAAACCCTAAAACCAAAAAATAAAAATATAGTTGTTGGTGTGAAAATTTTTATCAACCAAAATACAGCTCTCGCATGAGCAACATCAACAGCAGCAGCAAAAGAGCAGTACATAATTTATAACGAGTGTTTTTGTGATGAATGTCTTTGATGAGAAAGCATTCAAGTCTCTCAACTAACTAAAAAACTTGATATTGATTACTACTACCACCAACAGCAACAAATAAAAACTCTCTCTTTCTCTCTCAGGTTCTGAAACCATATTTAAGAATATTATAAATATATTCATCAAGAACTAGGGCAATTCAAAGCAGCTTTTATGTGTTGGACAGTCTCACCAATAAGTCCATTCACAGTTGCAACAGACTCCATGTTAAGTTTTGCAGATGGTAAACTGCTTACCATTATTTGAAATGCAACTGTTATCAATGATCCTCCGCTATTATTATTTCCTATGTTTGTGTTTGAGCTTGTTGATGCTCCGTCGCCATTATTACTGCCACTTCCTCCTTGAATATTGTTATTATTGTTGTTGGTTCCTTGAATATTGTTATTATTGTTGTTGGTGTTATCGGTTTGGTTTCCGTCCGATGTAATTGTGAAACCGGACGGGAGTAATGGAATGTAGGACGGATCTTCGCCGCTCATTGCTATGTTGATAGCTGGTAAATCAACCGGACAGTAGACTACTAGCGAACCTGATGAGTCCACACAGCTTTCTTGAAGTATCAGCATGTTGTTCTGACTTGTGTTAAAAGCCTGAAAAATTTTAAAATTAACAAAATACGTTAGAAACAACAAAAATGGGCCCATTATGGACAACTGCAAGCTGTGTCTTCGTTTGGAGACACAGCTTTTAGAATGTGCACACGTGACCTGAAGCCTAATTTCAGGTCACGAGGAGGGGTGATAAACTGATAATGTTACATATGCACCGAAAATCGTCCTCGTGAATGAAAAACAAAATGGATAAAATAAATAAATGAAGAATGTCTTACCCTAAGTACAGAAATGCAGTTGCCAGGGTGTGAACCATTTGCTATATGAGCAACTTCTTGAACAGCATTACCATGGGAAAGAACATCCCACTAATCAAAACCATAAAAAAGCTTTTAATGCTAAGGTCATTCATTATAGGTAACATAAATAATACTAGTAATTAAAACTAGTGTATAACGAACCTGGGGTCTTTTCCTTTCATCTTTGAAGAAACTGAAAACAGTTTGTGGAGGAATAGGTAACCAAATGGTAGTAGCAGCACTTAGCACAATACCATTAGGCTGACCAGGATCTGTACTCTTTCTAACAGTAACTCTGACTCCAGTCTCATTCGCAGAAGAAAGTGTGGTCCATCTATGGCTAGCTGATGCACTTATACTTGCACAGAAATTTGTTACCATTCTTTGTGCTAGCTTCATCATGCTTCTCTTCCCCTCAGGTGATGGAATCACTGAAAAATTCCAATACCAACACTTGTTAGTTACCTACACGAACCTTTATCTTGCGTTAAAATGCAGACACATGCTTGTATTGTGTCTGCAGACTTATGGTTACAAACTGCAATTTAAAACTATAAAAACTATGAAGATGTATATATTAGTATTACCTCCCCCAAGATCGCGGGTAGAATTGGAAGACACCATAAGACAAGCAAGTCTTTCGCACATTCTTTGAAGAGTAGTGAGCCATCTTTCAGCTCCAAATGCGACACTGCTATAGATAACATTTCTATAAAGCCTATGAAGTGGATTTTTATCTTCAATCTCAACATGTTCAATCCAAGTAACCTATAAAATATAGAAAAGTTACTCAATTTGCATCATGTTATAATGGAATGAAAATTGATGCAGTGTTAAATTAAAGGATATACTAATTATTACCTTGGAATATCCATTAGGCATGTCTCGAATGAAGCAACCGGACGGAAGACGATGGCATCGAAATTGTGAAGCGAATTGGTTGTCATTAGGAAAATCATAGGAAACATCAACTATAGCCCATAAACCTTGCTCAATCTGTTGACAGTGACGCAGAAAGTAGAATTCTCTGATAGGAACAAATGGCGAAAGCACTTGCAACTCTTCGTACATCTAAAAATTTCAAAAGAAAAATCATTCAAACATATGAGTACTGTGTTCGACGAATTTTCTAAAATCATTCAAACATATACAAATTTTCTAAAATCATTCAAACATATACAAATTTTCAGACTATTAAACATACCAATTGTAAAGAGCCATTATCCATCATTCCTGGAACAATATTTTCGATTGTCTTCGCCATTGTCACAATAGTAGGAAATAGTTCCATCCACTTGTTCTACAAAATCAATCACGAAATTAGCATTATTAAGTTGATTTAGTCGAAGTTATGAATTAAAATCTAAAAAGAACTGAAGCAATTAATATAAGAAATGCTAACCGGATCCATAAACATTTCAACCAGAGTTAAACTATTCATGATCACAACACCAGAATCCCTAGAAGCTTCAATCCGAATATTCGGATTCTTCAACCGATTACCAGTCTTATCGAACATCATAGCATAGGCTTCAAGGTTAAGAACATCTTTTCCATCAGTGTTTGATTTCATCCACAAAGGCTCATCAGTCTGTAAAAGCCTAACCAGTTCGCCCATGGCACTTGTAGCAAGGTCAGACATGTGCGACTTTTCGAGATCAGAAAGACAAGCAGGCTGGTAAGGAACCATTGGCATGTTTGATGAACTTCCTGGTAAAAGATCAAGATCAAGTGAAGGCCCTCCAACCATTCCATGTCCACCAAAATTTCCCATTGATAAATCCAATGATGACATGTGAATTGGTGAAACTGGTGGAAGCTGTGAAATTGGTCTTCCAATGTATTTTGCAGCAATGCTAGATACTCTATCAAGCTACAATGTTCAAAAATCACCAAAAATTTACTCATCAAATCAAAATCCAAGAACAACAATCGTAGCCGCAATAAAACGGAATTTGAAGTCGAATTAAATGTGTTACGTCCTATAAAATTTATGATCTTTCAATTTCCTATAATGCAAGGACTAAAATTAAACAAATTTTTATAGGAACTAAACTTAAATAATAGTAATTTTATAAAAACCAAAAGTATATGTATCCAAAAATTTTATATGAAATAAATGAGAATGAATAAACACATTGCATTAGATGAAGCTTAATGAATTTTTACCTCTTCTTTAAGTTGAGCATTTTCAATTCTCAACTTTTGTTCATCAAAATAACAATCATCATTGATTGGAGGACCACCACAAGAGGGGCAGATGACATTTTTAAGGGCTTCCCTTATAGCTATATTCTCACATCTTATTTTATCATTCTCTGCCCTTAGGGTACAATTATCAGCTCTTTCATGTTGTGCCTGTTTTGTTCAAACCAAAAAATAAATCATTGTAAATTTATACATAAATACAATAATCTCTTGTATACTAGTGTAAGTCGAGGCCCGACTTACCTAAACTTTATAATTCACTACAAAAACATAGATACACAAACCCTGACCCGTGAGGGTCGAGACAAACAAACCTGACCAGTGCAAGTTGAAACTCAACTTAATTAAACTTTATAATTTAGCATAAAAACCAACACAAACACACATGCACACGCAAACCGCAAACCCTGACCTACGAGGGTCGAGTTCCAACTTACCTAAATTTTACAATTTATTTTTAAATAAAACAAAAAAAATTACTTAAAAAAATATAATTACATTTACACCCTAGACTTAAAATTAATAATACCTTCATCTGAGTCCTTCTGTTCTGAAACCAAAACTTGATCTGTCTAGGAGCCAAGGCTAATTCTCTGCTTAACTGCAACCTTTGTTTCTCATCAGGATGTGGACAATCCTTGAACATACTGAAAAATTAAATTTAAAAAGTCATACAAAATATTTTAAAATGGTCCAAAAAAAATAATATTTTCAACTGTTCATTAAAAAAGAGAGAGAAACTGAAAGAAAAAAAATGACTCTTACGATTCAAGCCTTTGAATCTGATTAGCAGTGTGACGGTGGTAACGTTTCTTCCTCCTCTGAGATTCAGAAGAACCATCATGGTGATGATGATGATGATCACCAGGGGACCCACTTCCTCCACTGTGATACTCCATTACTCCTTCTGATCAAGTTCTGTACTTTTTTACACCAAACAAAAACCCATTAAGAAAAACCAGACAAAGCTTTTAAATATGAGAAAGATGAAAAAAAAATAAAGATTAAAACTTTTTTACAATAAACGATTTTGTTTAAGCAAAAACCTCAAGGGCTATGAAGCTATATCGCTATGGCTATGGCTATTTTTTTCATACATAAATAATAATCTAAACACATACATTTTGCACTGATATATGATGATGATGAAGACGACGATGATGATAATGATGAAAAACTATAATAAATTAACAAAAACAATTTATGGAAGAATAGTGGAGTGATTTTTGGAGTGAGATATGGAGAATCTTATTAAACCATGGGAGAAGAATAATTCATAATTCATAATTCATTCATATGATTATGATATTATGATATGATTATTATGATTATTCAATCAAAGAATAAAAAACCATTAGAATAAAGAAAAAACTCACTCACCACTCTCTCTTTCTCTTGCACCTTTGTTATTGTGCTATGAATGGTATACACTATGAAGAGAGTGTATAAATTTATATATATGATGAGAGAGTGAGAGAGAGTGTGTCAAAAGGTTTTGAAAAGAAAATGTAACCGATGGGAATGAATTTAAAGCATTGAGAAAGAAAAGGAAGAGACTTTAAGGTTCTATTCTATGCATATTTTTTTGTCTAGTATTCTATGTATATTATACAATTTTACATTTCAAATATTATTTTTTTTTCTATTTTATAAATCATATTAGATATTATCGGCGCCGCCAACTCGCCAACAATTGTAAAGATTAATCACTCGAGTTATTTAGTATACGACAATAAACAAAATTTATAAATAGTATTATTATTATTATTGAAAATATTCATGAAATTAAGAAGAAAAAAATTATCTAATTTTTTGAAGGGTATTTTTTTAATTTTCTCTCTCTAGGTATGACCCCCTTGACACTTAAATGACATCGCCGGTTTTTGGTCGCCGGTGCATTTAGGGATGAAATGACATAAATAACCTTAGCTAGGTTTTTTGTGTTTTTTTTTTCGTTTTTTCTCTTTCATCATTTATGTTTGTGCCTTAATTCTCTTTCTTTGTTTAAATATTTTACATACTAAGGTCACATACACACACGTTGCAATGTGTGTAAAAGTCAAACGTTGGTGTCCTATTGGAGGAGTTAGGGAATAGAATACACCAAAGTGTATCATTTTTTTCTCTTTTGGTTCTCAATTTTAGCTATGGATGATACATATGATTCATGGTTGTGGGGTAACATTTTTTTCTAGCTGTTCTCAATTCAATTTTTGGGTTTGGAATAAAGATATTTGATAAATAAACAAATTACTAGTAATAATTTAGTCATATAAATAAAAGGGCAACTAAGACATTAGTTAAATGTATTTTTTTGGTACAAAGTATTAATTTATTTAAATTTTTAAGGACATTATTTATTATTACTATTATTTTAAAAGTTAGGATCAGATATTGTAATATTTTATAGTAATAAAAAAGATATTTTAAAATAAGTATTAAAAGTATTCAAACTCAAAAACATAAATAAAATTTGACTTGCATAAATATTCAATATACATGATATTCAGTGAACAACTTTAGTATTAAAAAACAATTAACATGACCAATGTACTATTCAAAAAAAACATAAACATGAGTTGTTTTTGACTTTTTTTATGAATCACTTTTCATGACATAATTTAATTTGGTCAATAATAAATATAGTTAAAAATATATTTTATTATATTTTCTCAAATATTTATTTTGTCGAATTAATAAATCTTTTTAAAAAGTATTCCCTCTATTTTTTATTAATATATCACTTAAAAAAATATTTTTTACAAAATAAATTGTTTTATAATATCAATAAATATTTAATATTATTTTTTTCTATTCTATTCTTAAGGACTTATTATTATTATTATTATTATTATTATTATTATTATTATTATTATTATTATTATTATTATTATTTTATCATTTTAATTTATCTTCCACATATCATATCATGATGGATCGTAAATTTTTTTATAATTTTTCTTTTTTATACAACACGATATATAACAAACAAATAGAAAAAATAATCAAACTCCAAGTACAAAAATAAATGAAATTAAAAAAAAAAAAATATAAAAACATTGATTTGCGTATAAAATTCATTGAACGGATTTAACGGTATCTACGTTTATATATATATATATATATATATATATATATATATATATATATATATATATATATATATATATATATATATATATATATATATATATATATATATATATATATATATATATATATATATATATATATATATATATATATATATATATATATATATATATATATATATATATATATATATATATATATATATATATATATATATATAAAGTATGCATCATTTTATTTTATGTTCAATTATATTTTCTTCACACTACTTTTAATTTGTTGAGTAATAAAATTTAGTTTAAATTTTATTATTATATTTTAAAAAAACTTTTGATTATTATTTATCTTATTTTTTAGTCAACTTTTATTTTTGTAGGACTCATAAATTATTAATAAAATAATGTGTGACATTTGGTCGCTTTTAATAAAAAAGAATGATTTTAGTTTTATTTTTTAATACGGTAAATTATCATTTATCTTAAAATCACAACCTTATTATTACACTTAATAATAAAAGACAATTAAAATTATAACTTAAGTTATACTTTCATTTTAAGAATTATGTGTATTTATTTTATTTATATTTATTTATCTTATCCATTGTATTTATCTTATTTATTGATGTAATAAAACTCTAGCTCTAATCAATTGTAATTTAAAATAAAATTTTAATTATATTCTACTTTTAAAACCTTATCATTGCTTATGGTTTTATGGTTTTAAGTTGTTCACAAATTTCAGAAAAAATACATATCAAGAAAAGTTTTATTGAATTCTTTAGTAATATAATTGAATTTTTTAATAAACTATTTTGACACGTGCTTCAATTCATTAAAATTACAATTATAAGTGATAATAATCATCTCTTAATTATTAAGTTATAATGTTCCAAAGATAAATACAACTTTGATTTTAAAATCTAAAGTTTTGAAATGAAATGGAGTAACCAAATAAGTTTGAAATGATAACATGCAATCACTTTTTTCTTGTTCAAAAAAATCAGATGGCAGATATAAAATTAATTTCACCCAAAATAATATGGCATAAAATAATATATGAAAAAAAACTTTCTTATTCCAAAGCATCTCATTAAAATCTTGTCTCTTTTGTTAGTCAATTTATAAATATGGGAAAAAAATATCTCAATGTAATATACAATCTTTTTCATCTATACTGTGAAAATTATTTACACTGTTTATTAAAAAAAAAAATACATCGTTTAACAATTTAGACTCTTTCGATTGAGTATCTTTGTAATTAATGAATAATATCAACAGACTATTGAAAAAATATCCTTAATTACACTATCAGCATTTAAAGTTAAAATCTTAACGTATTGTTTGAAATGTAACAGTCAAACAATACATGTTTTATGAAGAATGTAATTTCGAAAAATTGCGAAAAACAACAAACAAGAAAATTAATAGTTATTTGATTTTTTTTTATTTGACATTTTTTAATTATTTTTTAATTTGAATTTTTTTATAATTAATACTTTAAATTAAAATATTAATACCAGTTATAGGAAGACTTATATTACTATTTTTTTTTTTAATGTAACATAAAAATGAAATATTAGACCCTCCATCTTAAAAAAGATTGTTCCATTTCCAAAAATACATTAATTGTGTTTTTAATAAATACCTTTGACTTTCTTTTCAAAACTGGCTAATAACGTAAATTTTGATTATTTTATATGTTGATATTCCAAAGACTAATCTCAAAAATATATTTTAATTTTAACTTTTTCTATTCGAAATATTTATTGAAAAACTTGTGTATAATAAATTGATTTATATTTTTTAAATATATAAAAAAATTGACTTATATTTTGATATAAAATATTTTCTAAATGAAAATTTATAATTAGGGACTAAAGAAGTAATTTTGTTGGAAAATGATACATATTTCTATATTTAATACAAAATTAATTAATTTTTGTCAATTATATCATCTATTTATAAAAATATAATTTTTTATCAATCTACTTAGAAAACTTAAAATTAATAAAAAAATTAATGTATGTTCGAAAATAAGCATATATTTTAACTTTTTAATAGTCAAATAATAAATTAATAAATAAGAATGAAAGTCCGAAAAAAATACACAAAAAAGTCAATTAGTATAAGAAGTATTAGGCTGCAAAATAATAATATGCAAAATAACTATATATATTTTTAATAATCAGTTACAGGGTTTTGGGGTTAGTTTGATTTTAAGCTAGCCAGTCATTTGGTAAAAAAAAAAAAAAAAAAAAAAAAAAAATATATATATATATATATATATATATATATATATATATATATATATATATATATATATATATATATATATATATATATATATATATATATATATATATATATATATATATATATATATATATATATATATATATATATATATATATATATATATATATATATATATATATATATATATATATATATATATATATATATATATATATATATATATATATATATATATATATAATTCAATTTAAATAATTTTATTTTCTAAGTAGAGTTAATTTAATCCATTTAAGTATGATTTAATTTAAATATTTTTTGGTTTATCTAAATTAATACTGTAGAATAAAAATAAAAAAGTATAGACTGTTTTTAAATAAATAAATAAAAAATAGATTAAATTGATAAACTATATATATATATATATATATATATATATATATATATATATATATATATATATATATATATATATATATATATATATATATATATATATATATATATATATATATATATATATATATATATATATATATATATATATATATATATATATATATATATATATATATATATATATATATATATATATATATATATATATATATATATATATATATATATATATATATATATATATATATATATATATATATATATATATATATATATATATATATATATATATATATATATATATATATATATATATATATATATATATATATATATATATATATATATATATATATATATATATATATATATATATATATATATATATATATATATATATATATATATATATATATATATATATATATATATATATATATATATATATATATATATATATATATATATATATATATATATATTCTAATTTGTTGAAAAACTAATAAATGTATTATTACTTGATGAGAAAGTAATCAATTATATTATTATTTGAAGAGAAAGTAAACAATTATAGGGTAATTCAATATTTTATATAATATTATGTATATATTTGAAGAGAAATATATATATATATATATATATATATATATATATATATATATATATATATATATATATATATATATATATATATATATATATATATATATATATATATATATATATATATATATATATATATATATATATATATATATATATATATATATATATATATATATATATATATATATATATATATATATATATATATATATATATATATATATATATATATATATATATATATATAATTTGTCTTATTTGTATGACAAAGATTTAAATTTTTTTTATAAGCATAGTGATTGTATTAAACAGGAATACTAGAAGTATTCCGCACCAACCGTCAATTACACTAAAACTATGATGTTATATGAAACTATACTACTTACAAAAAAAATCGAAAAATTATTTCTACCATTTGTAGTAATTATATTCGAAAAATTATTTCTACCATTTGTAGTAATTATACTTAATTCTAAGATAAGAGGAAATGGCTAACTACCACCAAGAAGTGTAAATAATTTTGTGTACAATTTCTTCCACGCACTTGAAACCGTCATTAAAAATAATCTAGTTTATATGCGACCAAATACATTAACATGTACAAAATCATATCAAACAAGCAGTCTTCTTCGAAGAAATTCCAGCTGACTTCACAAACCATTACAGCATATGATCACATCAATTATCCGTCACACCCCAAACCACCCCCTGCCCATTCGAATATAGCTCTCCAAACCAACAGAATTTTTAGACAAGAAAAAAGTACATGTTCTAGTGATTCTATATACTGAAAACAGAAACACATACCAACTCGTGAGGATTAGTTATTACTCTTATGGCTGGCAGATTCGACCGAGTCGGAAGTCTATCCAAGATTAACCTCTAACAAAAAATCTTCACTTTCATCGGGATCGAAGATTGCCACAGAATCTCTAAAGTAGTCTTGGAAGCAAGGTCTAATACTTCCAACCCACCAGTCCATTGCATAAACTCATAACACAATTTAACATTAAAAGTATTAGTCTGAGAATTTGGCCACGAAAAAGAATCAGATACTCCAATTGTTGGCTCCACCTCTGACAACAAAAAGACAACTCCACAAAATTCACCTACTAGTTAGGCATCGTGAATTCCCAAATTCTACCTCTATAAGTTATCCTCACTGAGTCCCTTACAACGAGGTTTTTACAAGAAGAAACATCAAACAAATATGGAAATCTCATACGTAGCGGTCTGCCTTCAAACCATCGTGAACGCCAAAAGAAAATTAGAGCACCATCACCCAGCTTACACAATAATTGCATCATGAATCCATCCTCTTCCTTGGACTCAGCAATGCGCATGATGTCCTTCCACCATAACGAAGATAACCTGCTCCTGCACCTGCTAGTATGGTTGATTGAAAACAATTTGCATAAAAACTTTCCATATTTATGATCCAACAACGGCTTCCAAATGGTGTCATGTTCATGAATCA